>PVLC010012337.1:0-44887 GCA_004027655.1 Graphiurus murinus
GACTATTTTCTTTTTTATACCATCAAAATCTTTAAAAGAGTTCTCTACAAGTACTATCATCACTTCCCTGTCTCCTACTCAATCCATAATTATCTTCCATTTTCAAAACTTTACTAAAAGTACTTGTCATCTGGGCATGGTGGTGCACACTTGTAATCCTAGTACCTGGGAGGCTGAAATAGGAAGATCGTAAATTCAAGACTAGCCTCAGCAACTTAGCAAGAACCTCTTAAAAGGGGGTGGGGGTGGGGCTGGAAATGTAGCTCAGAGGTAAATTGCCCCTGAGTTCAATCCTCACCCTACCCCCCAAAAAAGTACTTGCTATTTTGAGTCCTTATTCTCTTATATCTCTCTGAAGTGGTTCATACAATGTACTATCACTTTCATGAAGGAAAACCATTTCTTCACCTGTGGGCTCAAAATGTTGCCATTTCTTAATGTTTGTTCCACTTTCCATTTCCTTCCCTATAAATTTCATCCTTGAAGATATATGTGTAGCTTTAAAGTTGCTGTTCCTGAGCTAGGCGTAGTGGTGCACACTTTTAATCCCAGTACTTGGAAGGCTGAGATGGGAGGATGGCACATTCAAAGACAGCCTCAGCAAGTAGTGAGGCTCTTGTCAACCTAGCAAGACTGTTTCAAAATAAAAATGAAATAGGTTTGGGAGTGTAGCTCAGAGGTAGAATTCCCCTGGGCTCAATCCCCAGTACCACACACACAAAACTCACTATTCCTCGATATAAGTCCTTTCCTGTGTGCCAGGCCCCTGTTTTCAACTACCCAATAAATATTTCCATCTGGATATTTCACCTGATAACATCTTAAATACCTATTTTCCTCCTTCTGTTTCTACTTCTTTTAAAGGTTTCAACTTTACACATGAATAATACATACATATATATTATATACATATATATATGTACATACATTTATATTTATGTCTGTCTGCCTGCCTATCTGTCTATCTTTTTGGTCCTCAATGCTGAATTGCTAAGCCATTTCCAGAGGTGAGATTTGGAAACCTAAAATAGAATGTGTAGGACTTCCCTATTTTTTCACTAGTTCTCCTAGCATTTGAGGGTCAGCATCAATCTGAGAGTGCCTAAGTACCTGTGACGCCATTTAGTTCAGTTTGCAGACAGTTTTCAAGCTCTTGCTATGTAGGACCAGAATCCTGCTAGCAACACAGGAATTTGAGGAAATTGAGGAATTTGAGGAATCTTAGCACTCATGGTTGTGGAATTAATGAAAGAACAACATAAGTTTGGACCAATGCTCTATTGAAGCAGGACAGAGTACCTGGGAACAGGAGAGATTAAAAAAGACCACCTGTATCACCTTCTATGAGGTGGGAAGTAAGAGGTCGGTGGGCATCAGGAGATCAGGGCTCATCAGCCCACAAGATAACAATTCAAATTAAGAATTGAAATTGGGCCAAAGTCATTAGTACCCAAGACCCAATTCTGACCAACCATAAAAGATCAGACAGGAAACCTCAATAAGGTTTAAAGCCCACCTCCCAAGAGCTTCAGTGGTTATTCTCTTTTGTGAACCCTCCCCCCCCCCCAATGTGTGTGGCAAGATGTTTTTGTCTTCTATCATTCCTTGACTTAAAATAAACTTTCATATTTCTATACTCTTTGTTAGTCCTTGGACTTCAAAATCCATTGGACAAGAACCCAATAGGAGGAGACACCCCTGTGTCATATTATCTTTCCTGAAAACTTTACAACAATGTTCTTTCTCGATGAAGAACCAGTCTAAGAACTGCGGGTGTCTTGTCTATCAATCAGTGGTAAAGTGTGTGTTTAGCATTCATGAGGCCCTGGGTTCGAACCTAGTACCCCCTCCCTATCAAATCAGTATCATTAGTTACTCTAACTTATCCATTTATGGTAATGATAATGATAATGATAATAATAATAATGATAATAATAATAATAAACAACGTTTCCTCGGAACCTGCAGTGCCCCAGACATTCTCTAAGCTCTTGTAAAATATTTTTGTTGTTACTCCTCATCACTATGCTATTAGCCAAACATCACTGACTATTGAATGGTGCTGTATAAGGCTGTGTGGACTTGTGTCAGACACAGTCTAAGCAACCATATCTCTGGACCCTGATAATACCCATTTCATAGATGTGATATTGAACCACATAGAGAAATCAAGGAACTTGTCCAAAGTCCTATAGCTACTAAATCAGCATTGAGTGCGGATTCAAAAAATCTAAACCAATATTCTGACATAGGATTCTCTGCTCTTAATCAGCTACCTCTGCTCATATTTCTATTTATTTTAGTATTTATCACAAATATTTCCTCTTGATTTTATCTCCTTTTCTGGAATATAAATCTCACTACAGGAAGAAGAGATGTAATTTCTTAAATTATTTTTATGAGTATATTACAAGGGCCGAGAATCTGACCTCTAGTAGGTACTCAATAAACTAGCTATTATCATTCACTTTTTAATTTTCATTACAGACTTGTCACAAAATAAGCCATTGAGTAGGTGGCAAAATAGTAATTATGTTAATTCCTCAATGTGTAAAAAATGAGTACGTATATGACCTGGTCTTGAAAACAAACATTAAGTGGAGAGGATGCAAAGTAAGTTTTGTTTCATTTAAGCTTCCTAATCTGACCCGTGTTTCCTCATCTATCTCTGGGACAGAACTTTACTCAATAACTTTAATATGCAAACAAGGAGCTAAAACTTATCTGTACATGGTCATCACATCAGCTAGTGATCTTAATGTGGCCCCCAATTTTTGGCAGTCATGGATAGCCATATACTTCACAAGAAAGAGCAACCTGATGGATAGCTCCAAGGATGACAATGAGTTGACATACATGGAGATATTATGCAAAGAAATCAGCAGCTAACACTTATCAGATCAGAAGAAGGAAAGATGCTAACTGAGCTCACAAGAATACTGATCACTGTCATCAGATGGTTTCATTAAAAGGTCCCAGACAACCTGTTATTATGAGTGTGACATCATGAGAGAGAGAGTGAAAAGCCACAGTTCTCTTAAATGTACTTGATCAGTAACATCTGCTAAACTTCTCTTTAACAAATGACCACTGCCAGATATATACATATACACCCCAAGGAGAAGCTTATGGTGCCTAAGAGGCCCTTTAGGGGGAATTCATCTGATGAAATTCCTCCAGAGGATATGAGAGGCTTATGTGAATGCATTTGTCTACTTACATGCTTGAATGAGATAATATTTTTAAAGCAAAGTTCAAATTTTGATGCTTTACTAGTGGTCAGTGCCTTTATGGTAATCCGTTCACTAGAAATGGCAATCTAAATAAAGAATAAACTAAGACGGCTTAATTTCACATAAACGCATGATAGAACTATCTTTTTTTTTTTCTACTTCTGAGCTACACCCTCAGCCCTCTTTTTAAGTTTTTTTTTTGTTGTTGTTTTTGAAACAGAGTCTGGCTCAGTTGCTGTGGGTTTCACTGTTTCTGAGGCTGGTTTCAAACCTAGGAACCTCTTAACTCAGCCTCTAAAAACTGAGACTACAAGAATTCACCACCATGCCAAGTTTAGGAATACCTATTTTGACTTTGGTCTTCTATTCTTAAGTCTAAAAAATTTCGAATAAAGTATGTAACCTTTAAATATATTATTGGTTTAAAATATAAACTTATAGAATTGGAATGGTCCTGACAGATAATCTAGTTTAAGTAGATGATTTTAAAATCATTGAACTACAAAACAGTCATAAAGTATTCAAAGTCACCTTAGTGACTGGGAGAATCTAGCATCCATGTTATCTTTCAGTGTTCTTAACATCAAAATACTCCTCCTTTCATGAACTTTATTGCTTAATTCCATGTTAGGAGACTAAATGGCTAAAAAGTTAAGGGAAAACCAACCCTGTACTTTAGTACTAACTCACAGAGAGTGTGACAGGAAGGGCTTGTCGGTTATCATTGAATGCACCTCGCTTGTCATTTTGTGGAACTGAGATACTGAATTCTTAAAGGGCCCCACATGAACTCTGAAGCTAAGTGGAACTATATCCTGATACACTTTTTACCATGTCACTGAAATATTTACATTGGCTATCATAAATCTGAATGATAAATCTTGGAAACCACCTGAAAAACCACAGGAAATATTCTATCATTGTATAATATATGAAAATACTTGATAGCCAAAAAAATCCACAAAAACCAACACCAATTTATAGCTCAGAGAAAATTTACATTATCTTTAAACATGATCAGGGTAGTGTTATTTGGGGCTGGATGTCTAATGGTTTGCAGATTATATTAATTGGTCACCATCTAAAATAAGGTATAAACAGATCAGTACATATTCCAACTGCATGTATAATGAGAACTAAATTGCAAAATAGTAAATGGCATTGCCATCACTGTTCACTTATTATGAATCCTGGCTCTTCATTAACCTCCAGCATGAATTTAAATTAAAGTGTAAGGTTGGTAATTGCATGGCGTACACATATTCTGGTATTAGGAATTTAAATTATTTTTAATATTTTTTAGAAAGTCTGGCAAAACTCAAAAGAGTTTTATACTATACATGCAAAAGAAGGTAATTCTGGAATGATGATGCCTAAACACAGAATGAAATTTTAAAGTTAAACATATACATTTTCTGGCCAGGTGATACATGTCTGTAATCCCAGCTACTTGGGAGGCAGAGGCAGGAGAATTGCAAGTTCAAGACCAGGTTGTGCAATTTACCCTGTCTCAAAATAAAATAAAAGGGGCTGGAATGTAGCTCAGTGGTAGGGCAATTGCCTAGCATGTGCAAGGCATGTGTGTGTGTGTGTGTGTGTGTGTTTTCTACTAAAAAACCAAGCCAGCATGTGTTGAGTTGTGGATGTATGTGTTCTGATCATTAATTTTATATTTTTCTAATTCATTCATGGCAGTGCACTTGGGATCTGAAAGCTGTCATGAGGAATGGTGGCCATGACATGGGTAAGGCCTGCTTCGTTTTCTAGCTATCCTTGAGACCTACATTCAATTGTCGTACTTGAGTCCTGAAATGGCAGAATGACAGAAAAAGACTTGGAGGGATATCAAAGCACTTAGTTCTATCTGAAAGAAGAGAATAACACTGTTGTGTTTAGGTTCCAAATTTGTGTGTATATTTGTGTGTGTGAGTGTGTGCATGGGGGGCGTGCCCAAGTTTGGGGGGTACTGAGAATTGAACCCAGGGGCATTATATCTCAGAGCTATACCCCATCCCTTTTTATTTTCTGTTTTGAAACAGGGTCTTGCTAGGTTGCTGAGAGTCTCATTATGTTGCTGAGAATGTTCTCAAACCTGCAATTCTCCTGTTTCTGCCTCCTAAATCCTGGGAGTATAGGCCTGCACCACCATGCCTGGCTCAGATCACAACATTTTAGTTAGTACTTTTAACTCCATGCAGAGTCTAAGTACCACCACTTTTATTTAATTCTGAGATTTTTGGGCTTCACTTTTATATAATTAGCCAGGTTACAAAATTGACTAGAATATATGAACTCCTAGAGTCAAGGAACAGATGCTTATACTTACATTGCCTAGAATCTTCATAGGTGCTTCATAAATAGTTGTGGAACTTCACATAATTTGTGAATGAATGAATGAATGAATGACCAACTTGCAGTTGCTGACTGATTTGAAATGCAGAGTCCAGGTTTTGAATACATCTGTAAATGCAACTCTCTTAATTTTTGATGCTTTTAGAGATCTACAGAAATCAAATTAAGAGAGTTGCATTTTGAATGAATGATGTGTATACCCAGTTACCGAAAATGGTAGGCACAGCAAATAAATAACCAGAGTAAGGTGTTTAATGACTATCAGCATATCACATTAAACACCTTACTCTGGTTATTTATTTAAATTCTTAAAAAAATTCATAAACCCAGCTAACTTGGGACAATTTTGACGGAATTTGTGGGATACGAAATGTAGATAGAACAGGGTACTATAGCTAGGTTAACTTTAGATAGCAGGTATTTTATTTGGCATCATGTATTTATTTGCTGTGCCTACCATTTTTGGTAACTGGGTATACACATCATTCATTCAAAGGTGCAGGACTTCCTTTCTTTGATTACTTTGAAGCATTTTTAGGACCAAATGTCGGTTTCTTTTTATTTATTACTACTTAAAATGTTTGGAAGGAGTCTGGGCAGAAATCCCAACTTAATTCATAACTGGAGTCAGGGAAAATTAAAGTTAGAATCATAGAAGTCCTCTCACCTTTCCCACTTTTCAAAAACTTATAAATGTGTTCTATTCCTTTGATGGCCTTTAGCATAGAGAATGGACCATCAAGTCCTCTTGACTGCCATCTCTTGATGGCTGACATCCATTTTGTCCTATAGAACACTATGGCAATGTTGGTACTTTTGGCAATATCTAACCCCTGGGGGCAATTTTTATCCTCCCCAAAGCTTCTCTCACTCTCAGGTAATATGTTGAACGCAGAGGGAGATGCAGTAACTCTTTTAACCCAGTGGAGCACCATTTGATTTACCACACTACTGCACAAAATGGCACCCTGGCGGCTTGAAAGAGACAGTGGGGAGAATGTGGCTCATTAAATAGTAATTGATGCTGCTGCTACTACTAATGTTAGTACTGCGGCCAAAATAACTGTGTTGCTTCTATTCTGCTTCTTCTGTAGACTGAAAATAAGCACAGCATATCCCCATGGACAGCCAGTTGCCAGGCTAGCCCGGCAGAAGCACAGAGTGGCCAAGCTAACTGGTGAGAAAATCGGGATTCAAGATTCCATGTGCTCCATATTACTAGAACCACATTCTACCTCCTTAGTCCATTTATACATTCTATACCTTCACAAATCTAATGTGATATTGCTTCAGATAAATAAAATTTTAGATATTTGATATTTACCCGTAAGTGCTAACTTTTCTTACTTTCACAAACTGGGATGGAGGTCTTTGTGAAATGGTATTATTCACTGCCTGATTTCTCAAAAATTGTCTTGACACCCAGTGTGGTGGCTCACACTTGTAATTCCAGTACTTGGTAGGCTGAGTTAGGAGGATGGCAGGTTTGTGGCCAGCCTAAGCTACGTTGGGAGGCCCTCTGCAATTGAGAGAAACCTTGTTTCAAAATAAAGAATTAAACAATAGGGCTGGGGATATAGCTCAAAGATAGAATGTCACTGGGTTCAATTCCTCGTAATACACACATACACACACACACACACACAGACACACACACACACACACACACACACACACACACACACACACACACACACAGTCTTCACTGTAATCCAACCTATATCAAAATAACCCAGAGAAACCATTAGTAGCAATAAGTATTACACTGTGCTGAGTGATGGCAAAGCCCCAAAGCCCCCAAAGGTCACCCATTTGTAATGCTAGGTGCTTTTTTGTTTTGTTTTATTTTGCTCTATATTTTTTCGGACCCCTTCATCTTATCAGGGTTATCACTTTTTATATGTAGCATTATACTTTTTTTAGGTGAATTTGTCTAATTTTGAAGAGCAGTAAAACTTAACTTCTTAGGTAAAGAAAGGCTCAGAAAGTAGAATTAAGGGGTTTTCTGAGAACCATGTAACATCTATATTAATTCTTCGCTCCTTCCTACCTTCTTTCTTTCTTGGTCTTGAACTATTGCAATATTTCACATTGTTGCAATTTCAGAAAAAGTCCCATCCAGGTGTGTGTGACCCAACACTCTGCTTTTAGTGTATTTTTCTTCCCTCTCATTTTGGAGTTTCTACTTTATTGGCATTATTTACTGAAGGTCTCTTTGAGTCCTTTTTGGAAGAAGACGTTTATAATTTATGCCTGCCTTCTTCTTCTTGTGTGAATATGTGTGCCATTTGTATATGTATACAAAGGTGTGTGTGTGCATACATAACTATTTTATTCAAAAAATACTCTGTCAACCAGTCTCTTTGAAGGATAGGAGCGTCTGTCATTGTAAAGGACAATCATTTGCTATTGCAATCCTCACTTCCTGGATTTATGTCACCTTTGCCCGAGGAGCCCCTGCAATGTTAATTGCTGGCTTCTGGATGGTTGGCTGTCCTCGGACATAGGTCTTTGTCCCGCAGTATATCTTTATGCACCATGTGAGTCTCCACACAAACACACATATATTAAGAAAAGCACTATCAGCTGGGTGTGGTGGCGCACGCTTGTAATCCCAGCATTTGGGAGGCTGAGACTGGAGGATCCGGGTTCGCAGCCAGCCTTTGCTATCTAGTGAGGCACTCCACAACTTAGAGAGACCCTGTTTCAAAATAAAGAATAAAAAATAGGGCTGGGGGTATAGCTTGGAGGTGGAATGCCCCTGAGTTTAATCCCTAGTACCGCAAAAAAAAAAAAGAAAAAAGAAAGAAAATTTAAAAAAGAAAAGCACCATCTTTAAGAATATTCAGGAGCCAAGTGTGGTGGTGGCGCACACTTATAATCACAGTACTTGGGAGGCTGAGACCTGAGAATCCGGGTTCACAACCAGCCTCAGCTACTTAGTGAGGCCCTCTGCAACTTGGTGTGACCCTGTTTCAAAAATAAAGAATAAAAATTGGACTGGGGTTGTAGCTCAAAGGTAGAATGCCCCTGGATTCAATCTCCAGTGTACAACCTCGGTATGATAGAGCATGTCTGTAATCCCAGTACTTTGGAGGCTGAGAGAGGAAGATCATAGGTTCAAGGAGAGGCTCAACAACATAGTGAGACTCTCAGCAACCTAGTGAGACCCTGTTTCAAAACAAAAACATGAAAAGAGCTGGGGGAATAGCTTGAAGGTAGAATACCTCTGGGTTCAATCCCCAGTTAACACACACACACACACACACACACACACACACACACACACAATCCACTGTAAAAAAATTTCTTTACCACAGAATCCTAAAATTTTAGTGCTTGACAGGGCCTTCACAATAACATACATACATTGTGATCAATCAAGAATGATTGATTGATTGTAGTAATGAGGGTTGAATCCAAGGACATTCTACCTCCAAGCTATACCCCCAGCCCTTTTTTATTTTTAATTTTTTTGTTTTGAATCATAGTCTTACTAGGTTGCTGAGAGTCTTGCTAAATTGCTGAGCCTGGTCTTGAACCTGTGATCTTCCTGTCTCAGCATACGGAGTACTGGGACAGACATGTACCACCATGCCTGGCCACAACATTTTAGATAGCAAAAATATAAAGACTTCATATTAAAAGAAGAACATTCTGTGGCTAGAAGAAAATTAGTTTTTACTGAATGAATGTTCACTGTGTATTGGTGACTAAAGTAAATGCTATACTTTTTCTTGTTTAATCCTAACATAATGCTATAGAATGGCTATGATTATTCCATTGTATGGATGAGAAAAGTGAGGCCAGTGGTAACTGATTCTCTTACCCAACCTTACGATTATTAATTCAGAGTAGGCCATGCTCTTCCTACCATTTGACTCTATCATTACTTTCCTATGTAGAAATTTCTTTTTATATCTGATGTCAAAAGAACTCCTTTAGTTAGGTTAGCCATTCAGAGCAATGCTAGTAAAGACCACCTTGTCCCTTTGCAGTAGAATCTAATCTTTTTCTATTCCTCTTTTCCTCTCCATGGAACATGGCTACCATTGTGGTATAGGCAAATTCATGAATAAGTCTGCTCTTTTAATAGCACAGTGCGAGTTTATAGGACTGTTATATCAAAACAAGTGGAGAAACGGGGGGTAAAGTCGAGCTGCCGCACAGAGGGCAGCCCTGGACTTCAAAAGAGGCATCTGTGAGTCAATTCAAGTTAGAGAAAAAAGATCTGATGCATGGGTTGATCATTGTTTATGGATTTTCTATTCTACACTGGATTTCTTCAAACACTATAATGTCTTTCAAATGGAAAGTAAAAATTTATCACATAGACTATGCTTGAATAGGTTATAGGGACATTTTTTGAACAAATCTGAAGTCATGCACAACCACATGTCCTTTCAAAAGAACTTCTTAATTAAAATAGATAGGATGTCACCTTTATAATGTACTATCTACATTTTTACTATTATATCATCCATAATTGAAGTTTCTGTCCAGTTCACTGAGAATGTTGGACATACTCAAGATTTGGGACATTTTAATTCACTTATTCAATATAAGTATGAGCCTATAGCAGAGTAAGATATGGAAAAAGAAAAAAAAAAAACCTCCTCACTGTAACCAGATCTTGTAAAATAACATTATATCTTTGAAATCATTCAGCATGGTGAATAATTTTCTTCAGTCTTTCATGTGCTAAAAGGGAGTCAGGGTATAGGGTTGCATTTTTGGTCATCTGAAGCATGTTAAATCATACAACTTTTTTGATGGGTATTAAGATAATAACTATTAAAATGTCAAATGCTTTACTAAAAGAGGTTCGAGGCATAGCAAACTAAAAGGAAATAGCAACAGTAACAACAGCAAGAATATCAACCCTGAAGACTCAAACAGTACAGTCCCTCAAAAACTTCAGGCTGAAGAAACCCAACACAGCCTGACAGCCCACAGTAATAGTATGCAGAAAAATAATCATTTTTCTATCATGCCAATTTCATATGGCAGCCCAACCTGAGGAAGTTAAAGCGAGACAGTCACATCTGAACAGGTTTTAAATAAAATTTGAAACACTGAAGATGCGATGCATTAGCAGAGAAGAAAAATACAGAAAGATCCTGTGAATTCTAAACGGCTCAAGCATCCAGACTTTAGCTGTCTGGAGACTGGCTAACTAATTTCTTAGTCCTTTATTTAACCTTGGCTGTTCAAGTCAGAGCTGGCTATTCAACTGCAGCTAGGAAATAAGTGCTGAATATCCAGAGTTCAGATATTACTCTGGAGGGAGACCGATGCATTTTAAGTATTGTTTTCAGCATTAGCTTAGGTTTCACTTTTAAACAGTTTTTCAAAAGACTAATATATTCCTTCTTAATTATCTTTGCCCCAAGCAGTTCTGTCCCCTAGAACTAAGTACATCATAAGGGAAACTCAGGCAGATGCCAAGCTTAAATACTTTCCTTTTGCAAACAAGGCTGGCTCCAGAGACACATTACAAACAGCTGGGACTGAATATTCTCTCCTTTGGAACAAAAATGTTCTCATATGGAAGGTAACCCATGGTAAGGAAACACTGACTGATTTTTTTTTTCTAATGTACCTCATCGGTGAATTATAAAAGTGTGGTCACCTATGATACCCAAACTACTCGGTAGACCTGAAGGTAGAAAAGAACAAATTAGAGTTCTTTTGTGAAAAGTTGTCCCATTTTCATCAGTTGTAGCTGAAAGATTAACATCTTGCTACAAGCACCTTCTGCATGGATTGTGTACAGGAAGGATTACAGGAAGGTCCAAAGGAAAGAGATGGCAGAGATCACTCTTCTAGAGAAGGTCACTATTTATGCAGAGGTATAGCCAAGACACATTCCACATGTGGAGATTATAACTTCAGACAGTGCATGTATAATTTTCTTTCTTTCTTTCTTTCTTTCTTTCTTTCTTTCTTTCTTTCTTTCTTTCTTTCTTTCTTCTTTTCTTTTCTTTTCTTTACTTTTCCCTCCCTCCCTCCCTCCCTCCCTTCCTTCCTTCCATCTTTCATTTTTCTCTTTTTTTGGTAGGGGCAGGAATGGAGGTGATTGAACCCAAGGCTCCTCTATCACTGAGCTACACCCCCAGCCCTTTTTATTTTGAGACAAAGTCTTGCTAAGTTGCCCAGGCTGGCCTACCAACTTGTACTTGTGATCATGCAGCCTCAGCCTCCCAAGTCACTGGGATTTCAGGTGTGAACCACTGTGCCCAGATCCCATATAAGTTTGATAAGAGCAGTATCTTGTCTGGAGTCAAGAGATAACATTTGTAGAAAACAATATGCTGGAGACCATCTTTTATCCTTCCCATACATTGTCTCAATTTATCAACACTATAAATAATGTACTCATTTTCCTCATTTAATAGGTGATATAAATGAAGGCTAAGAAATCAATTTTGTTCCTTTTGGCCAAAAAAATCAAGTTCTGTGAATTTACCACAGCATCAATATAGAAGCTTATTTAGGAATTTTTTTCCAGATATAGAAGCATATTCTCAAATAATCTTATCCCACTAAACTTTAGTCAGACTTCACCAAAACTGAAATAACAAAAGATGAAAGTATTAGTTTGGAATTAACCTTGAATATGCAAATTTACTTTGATTACTAATTCACTTTTGCAACTGTCAATTTTTTGAAAACACTGATATTTTAAAGACTTAAAAGAGTAGTAGAAAAAAATCACAAGTAACTGAACTTTCACTAAAAACAGAGATGGTCAGAATTAAAATGCTTTACTATATGCAGAAACAGAAGTGAAGTGGCATTTCTCAAATTAATTTTTAAGTCCAGATTCATACCACATATATTTGAAATTGCTCCCTGTATGCCCAGGTGAGATTAGCTATAAACAGAAGCAGATGTACCCTACCATACTCTGCTTGATGGCCTATGAGCTTCCTCCAAAAAAAAAGCTCCAAGAACGAAATGCCCATTACCTGGAATGTTCCATCTCAAGACCTTCAGAAGCCTACAGTATTACTTAAATTGGCAGCACAAAAGTACTTTAAATATGCTATTTGATAAAATCCCAAATGAGTATTAAACTACATTATGGTTCCATCAAGTTACCACTGGTTTGTTGCTGAAACACTCTACGGTGGTTTTAAAATAAATGATTCAGCAGTGGTCCCGATACTAATTCTCCAGTATATTTGTATTCATCTGTATATTTATATACTGTATAGTCAGACTATATACTGTATATACTATATACTGTATTCATCAGTATATTTATATTCATCTGTAGCCTTCTTTTTAGTAGGTTTCATATACCTCATAACTATGGCTTTCAAACTTTCAAACTTTTTTTTTACTGTAACTCAGAACACACACACACACACACACACACACACACACACACACACAGAATAAAAAGCTTCAGAAAATACTACTACTACTACTGTCTGCGACACACTCATTTCTTTCATATTTTATTTCATTTTCTTAAATGTTAGTGGCAACTCACTAATTTGATTTCATGACAATCTAATGGGTTGTGACCTATAAATTGAAAAATACCACTCCAAAGTTCCTAAATTCCAGAGACAGAAGTTCACAGTGAAGTATAAAATTAGAATTAAAATAAGAAGAGAGAGGAACTCTGGAACAGCTACTGTTAAATTTCAACTGATGTTCAGCAAATATAGACTTAGTACATTGCTGATTGTACTGAATCTTAATAATCAAAGGGAAAAGAGCTTTTGTGCTTGGTGCCCAGGAAATTTTTGAAGAGTTTTGAGTTGGCCCTTGAACAACAAAGGGAAAATAGTATTGCATCCATTTGACAGATGGGAATGCTGAGGTAAAGAGGGAAAATGCCTTGTTGCTCAGGCACTTAGTGCCTGGTGGAATCCTCACATGAACTGAATCCTTGCTGTGGTGCCCTGCCAAATTTGTGAAGCTTTTCTATAATTAAAAATAAGGAGTCTTGTCCATCCACCTGCATGCATCACAGGTGCTATGAGCTTGGTTTGCCTTAAGAGAATCACTGAACTCTATGAGCAGTTTATCATGAGAAAGGCTGAGGGCCCCAGCTGACGAAGGAAGGGAAAACTCTAGAGTGATCTCTGAAGACTTTTCCATTTAAAAATTTCTATTTATATATATTTTTTTAATTTAGGGGTTGGGCATGTGGCTCAGTAACAGAGCACATACTTACCATATGCAAAGCTCTGGGTTTCATCCCTAGCACCTAACACACATGCATACAGAAATTAATTTAATTTTTAAAGTATTTCAGACAATTAAAATAGAGAAGGCAGAGCTCTGATTTTGGCCATCTTCCTTTTATAGAAATTAGTATGAGAAATTTCAAACATGCACAAATTGAAGAATGGTAATATAAACCCCTATCCACCCATCGAGCAGATTCAATAATTAGCACAATTTGAGGACACTTGATTTATTCTCTGTGCTGTTGCTGCTACTGAAGTATCTTAAAGCAAATCCCAGACATAATTTCACCCCTACTTACTTAGCACGTATCTCTAAAAATATATGTTCTTTATATAGCCATGGTGTCTTTATTGTATTTTAAAAAGTTTAACAATCCCCTTGGTATCCTCTAAAATACAGCCATATTCAAATTTACCAGACTGCCTCAAAATTATTTTTTATAGTTGTTTCATTATACTTAGGATGTAAATAAGGTCCTCATGTTACTTTTGGTTAGCATGTGTCTTAAATTTTTGTAGTCTAGAGTAGCACTCTCCCCCTTTAGCCCTAATGTAACTTACACTGTGCTTCGACTTACTGAAGACATAAGGTTTTTCCCTCCCTCCCTCCCTCCCTCCCTCCCTCCCTTCCTTCCTTCTTAAAATGCCCCACACTGTAGATTTATCTGTTTGTTTCCTCAAGGATCACTTATATACTTCTCAATCTCCATATTGCCTATGAACTAGAATTTAACTTAAAATCCTTGATCAGATCTCAGATCAACTTTTTTTTCTGAAGGCAATAATTCTTGATAATAAATTGTACTGTTTATATCAGGAAGCATACAATGTTAGATTGTACTGCTTTCTGTGATGTTATGATTGATCTGCAAATTCACATGTGGACAGCTGAATCCAGCAACTGTAACAACCTTTCATCTAATGCTTTAATTCACTCACAACTTTGCCTGAATTCATTATTTCATAAGGGATTGCAAAATGGTGATTTGTGAATTCTTCCTCCATAAATTAGTAGCTAAAATTCTTCTGTAAAGAACTTTGCCTTCAACCAGATTGTTTGGATATTTGTACTAAGGTTACTAAAATGCCAGGCATGGTGGCGCATGCTATAATCCCAGTACTTGGGAGGCTGAGACAGAAGGATCACAGGATCAAGGACAGCCTCAGATAGTAGTGAGACTAATCAGCCTAGTGAGACTCTTTTAAAATAAAATAAAATAGGGTTGGGGTATGGGTAAGAGGTTGAATGCCCCTGGGTTCAATCCCCAGTATCATACACACAAAAGTTACTAAAAGAAGAGCAGATAGATGCTTTGGTTTTTCTTTTTAATTGTCAAGTTTCAGATTAATGATTTGGGGACAATGCAGTTTTTGTTTTAGTTTTGTTTTGTTTTAAATGTATGGATTTTATATGTTTCGTGCATTCAAATAGTCCTAATTATTCCTGATAATATAATTGTTGCGTCTTCAGCCATGTCCCTTCATGCTGGTTTTGGTGCCTATTTAGCAAGACTTTACTAGTGTTTGCCGAATTCCTTGCTTACTGGAACACATGATGACTCACGTATCTTGATAATTTCTGGCCTCATATGTGGAATCACCCATTCTTCAAAAATCCCTGATGGCTTCTAGTGAAAAGGCACAGATTCCTTTTAGTGAAAAATGACCTCAGCCAGGAGTGGTGGCGCACGCTTGTAATCCCAGCATTTGGGAGGCTGAGACCGGAGGATCCGGGTTTGTGGCCAGCCTCAGCTACCTAGTGAGGCCCTCTGCAACTTAGTGAGACCCTGTTTCAAAAATAAAGAATAAAAAATAGGGCTGGGGGTATACCTCAGAGGTAGAATGCCCCTGAGTTCAATCCCCAGTACCCCTCCCCCCCCAAAAAAAGAAAAGTGACCTCAAGGAATACAAGCTAGATATTAAGAGTGCTCACTGTTCTGGCATTTTCTGTGAACAGAACTAATATTTCAAAAAATCATAAACTCTAGTTCAAATTTAACACTATGAGATTTTCTGATTTGATTTTGGGCTTAAGTGTTTCTAACAATATTAACATAACGTACTATCTTTATCTTATATACAAATAGTTTCAAAGTAATAATAATGGCTAAGATAGAACTACTGGACAAATTTCAACATCTTTCTGTAGCCATATTTTAGACTATATTCCACTATGAATATTACGTGACACATTTCTCTTCTCTGGGTTTGCAATTCTATTTAAAAAATAGTAAACTTTTCTTAAAAGGCCAAAAAACAAACAAAAAGTATGACTATGAAATTATGGAGATTAAAGAGCTGTTAAAAATTGGAGCCCAAATTGTGAGAAAATGCTTTATTTGTTCCCACTTAAAGAAATATAGCCATACTTCTTTGCTAAGAGCATCTAGACCATCAAAAGTCCAGGTTTAAATGATGAGTTACTCAACATGTGATAACAGTCTAAAACTAACTTCCTGTTCTCTCTTTTTTTGAAATCTATATATGGCACAGTATAGCACTGATGAGATGGTCCACAGAGTAGGCACTCAGTAAGTGTTTGCAGAATGAAAGAACAATACCTATGGTGAATCAGGGCCTTAGAGCAGAATTGGTATTTTTTATACTTTTTTTTCACCATTGCACTTACACAGTAAGTTTATGTGCAGCCTATCAAGCTCATTTTTGTCTTCACAATTCTAAGGTATAACCGTTTTAATAATAATTTTGGTATGTCAATAATGTTGGGTTTTGCAGAAGGGGAAAAATCCAGAAATATCCCATATGTTAAATTTTTTAAAAAGTCAATTTCCTTTTTTTCCTGAATGCTATAACCTGATCCCCTTCCTTATCTTTACCTAACACCTATGGTCCATTTTTTTAGCTTTTCTCATTCCTCATCCCCCAGTTTCCCAGAAACCCATACTCAGGAAATAAAAACATGTTACACCCCCCTCCCCCAAGGTCTGTATAATAGTGATGAAAAGGATATGATTTTCTGCAACACTGATTTTCATGTTGGCAAGTACGTGCTGCCATGACATCTTCTATTGCTTCCATTAATAAAGAGCCTGCTATATATTGTGACTGAGTTAAAGTAAATATGAAATGCATATGTGCCAAGTGGTTCTAATCGTGTAAAGAGAGTTCTTTGCGAAGAAATGTGCAAGTGGAAAGGTTAACATTTGGGAGAGGGATTCTGATAATCAGCATGATATAAAGCCCTGGAGGGTAGAAATTGTCTGGCCCTGAAAAAGGGGGAGGAAGAAGAGGATCCCTCCCTCTGAGATTCAGGAAGTGGAAATGTGACGGTAGATGTTCTTTGTTGGTAGGAAGCTGAGAAGTTGTGAAGATGAGAGCTAATGGTCTGTTTTTTCTGTGAACTATACCAAGCAAGCCCTTTTCTTTATTTATTTTTTAATTGGTACATTGTAATCATACATCTTTGTTAGGTACAAGCTGGTAAAGACATACATGTACACATTCCTCATTTAACCCCTCTCCAACTCCTGCCCCACTCCCCCACCCTCCCTCCTTCTCAGGTTCACTTTAGTGATTGACTTTGATATGTTTGTGAAAGTACATCATGTGTATTAGGGTGTTCTCCCCCTCCCACATCACCTTCAGTTAAGTCAACTTCCAAAGAAGGAGAAACCTTAGATAAGCAAGGCCTTTTCTAAAAGTGTTGGGATTATATAAGAGATAATAACTAAATGAATAAAAAGTTACTGAATCTAGCTATGTGCTAGGATTTACATATGTATATGTGTGTATAACATAGAATGTATTTATATTATAAATTAAATTTATGTCATATATATAAGATGAAATATGTTATATGTATGTAATGTAAACTCAGTCTGTCTGACACTGATCATAAGTCCTGAGGTGAATGAAAGAGGGGCAGTGGGTTAAGAGATTATGGTATACTTCTATGGGATCAGGAACTGAGATCAGGAACCATATATATATAAGTACACATACACACACATACACACACACACACACACACACACACACACACACACACAAAGGTATAATCAGAGGCAGCTGTTAGGATGGATCCAGTACCAACAGGTCTGCCAGGCCCATGAACATGGTACATGCTGCCAGTGCTCTGCCCTACATCCTTGGCACCCATCTTTGCTGTGTGCACGACAGCTCCTTTACGCAGCAGCTAGACTCGGCCTCAGCCTCGGGGCTGTCTCAAGCTTTGGGAGCAGGACTGGCCCTCAGACAAAAGGGAGGTGAGAAGTTTGAAGGAAGAAGTAGTCCTAGCCCCTGACCCATAAACGTTGGTGGATAAGTACCCTGCTGTTCCACCTCTGCTGGGACAGCAGCTCTGAGCAGGTTCCTGGAAGTTATCCAGAGGCTCCTGGTTGACTTGGTCTCTAGCTGCCCACAGTAGCACCCCACTTCCTCCCGCACCCTTAGTGGCTTCTCCCTTTTTTCCCTCTCACTCCCAACGCCTTTATGCATCATTTCAAGAATCGCCTCGCATGTAGACTACTTGCATTTAAATCTTCAAAGTCCACTACTGGAGAATCAAGACCCAAACAGTGGAGAAAAGAGTTTTGTAAAACTTAGAAAAGTGATAGTGCTGGTGAGAGTAATTCCACTGCTGACCACGAGGTTCAAATTGGGTAAAATGAGAACTGAAGTCAAGAGGAGATGGGAAGGTTGAGACAGAGGAGGTCTAACAAGGAAGAGCAAGAGGCTTAGAGAGAGGGAGGAACAGAGAAAGGTGGAAGTAGAGAAGTGACAATGTGAATCCTGAGTTTAAGATTTCATAAGTTGGGTTGATAAGGTCCAGAGTGAGGCCTGGGAATCAGTTCTCAGTGGGACTGAGATGAATGAAGGAAACTGAAAGGTCATGAAACTAACAGAGCATTGGAAGCATTTCCTTAGAGAATGCTGATCTGCTAGGAAGAGGGCAGGAGCTAGAAAGAAGGGGACACTAGACAAGCTGTGAAAGTATGGAAGTGACCTGAATGTAGACAGGCTGTGACAAAATGCCAATTATAGAGGGGGAGGGGGGCAGGAGAGGCAGCTTGGAACCAGGTTGATGCTGATATCATTACCCAGACTACCTCATCTCTAGCTGAGAAGAGGGAAAGGCAGGAAATAGGGGAGAATCAGGGCTCACTGAAGCCTGGAGGTGTGAGGAGACTAGGGTGTGGGGAAGTTTATTTCCAGTGGAAAAGAGTTCTCAGTGCCCATGGTGGAAAGAGCTGGAAGGGAAGTCAGCAAAGAGAAGATAAGCTGTTGGGAGAAAGGGAAGATCCCTGTATCAGATGACATCAGAGAGGAGATTCATGGCCCCAGAGACTTTGGGCAGGGGGAGGGGAAGAGCTGAGAATAACTGTCCAAGGCTAGGCAGCTTAACACCATGTGGACAGTGTTTGCACACCAGACTTGAGTTAGTTCTTATGTTTGGTCTTTTTTTTTTTTTTTTGGTACTGGGGATTGAACCCAGGCATTCTACTTCTGAGTTATACCCCCAGCCCTATTTTATTATTTATTTTGAAACCGGGTCTCACTAAGTTGCTGAGAATGGCCTCAAACATGCGATCCTTCTGTCTCAGCCTCCTCAGTACTGAGATTGCAGGCATGTGTCACTATGCCACGGCTCCCCAGCCCTTTTTATTTTTTGTATTGAAACAGGGTCTCACTAGGTTTCTGAGAGTCTCCCTAAGTTGCTGAGGCTCATCTCAAACCTGTGATCCTCCCATGTCAGCCTCCCAAATACTGGGATGATATGCATGCACCCTAACTTTGAGATCTTGGACACATTATCCGGACTGCTATGCTTCAGTTTCCTTATCTGTGCAATGGGAATAAATAGTTACCTCATGAGATCATTTTGAGTATGAACTATAAAATGCTTAGCCCTACTCCTGGCTAGTAGTAAGCACTCAATAAGTATTCCTTATTATTTATTATAACTAGCTTCATGGTTTTGGGTGAATCCCTTGATATAAAAGATTTTAATACCAACTGGCTAAGGATTCCAGTTACTCATACATGTAATATCCTACGTGTCAGGCAAAAATTATACATACACACCAATACAGACAGAAGTCAGACAAAAATTGACCCCTTTTTTATAAAGCAAAAATTCTGAATGTGTACATATCCCAGGATTGGGACTCCGGTGAGGCAAGTAGGTCACGGAATTTAGAAGACACCCAGTGAGTACAGGACAGGAGAATGTGGCCTCCTTCCCTGTGCAGGCTGTGTGCTTACCTTGCCTACCTTGACACCGCCCCCTCTGTCAGTAACTCACCCTTAGAGCAATAGTTAGATTCCAGAGCACAGCCATTCCATGCAGACTCTGCTTATACCAATAAATTCCATCCACTGACGTGTTAAAAGCACAATGACTCTCTTGTGACGCTGTGGATGGTCCATGACTAACTGATACGAACAAATGTTAACTGATTCCCATTTATATGATACATTTCTTAACTGTACTTAATTAATATAAAATATACATGCCATGGCTGATGGCAGACGAATAAATTGAAAGCTGGGAAAATTAACCAGCCACTTTATGAATTGTGCTTCTTGGACTCACACTCAGATAATACATTCAGGTGCTGACGCTTTCACTTATATAAATTAATAGTACTGGCAGAGAAAATCTAAATTGAATCATAATTCACGCATTTTGCAATTATTATCACCTGCCAATGTATATAACATAGTGGTTGCCTATTGGCTACAACATAAACATTGATGACCTATTGCATACTTGTTCCTTGGGCCTTGTGCAGAGTGCTTTCACACATACTACTTCATTCAATCCTCATAAAAGCCCATTAGGTATTTTTATTCATTAAAATATTAAGAGCTGGGCACAGTAGCCCATGCCTATAATTCCAGTACTTGAGAGGCTGAGACAAGAGGATCACAGGTTTGAGGCCAGCTTCAGCAACTTAGCGAGGTCCTCAGCAATTCAGTGATACCCCATTTCAAAATAAAAAATAAAATATAAAATAGGGCTGGGGTTGTAGTTCAGAGGTAGAATGTCCTTGAGTTTCATCCCCAGTGAGGTACACATACACACACACACACACACACACACACACACACACACACACACACACACAAACAGACACAGATATTAAGAGAAAAAGTATCTACCTATCTTAAAGACATGGATTTGTTTTTATGCTATCACTTCATAGAGTGTTGCCCATTTCAGTAACACAATGGAAAATGTTTCTGTCTCTGTACACATTCACTGTCTTTGGATTATGAGAAGAAAAGAAAAAAAAATTCTACCATGTATTGTACATCTATTATTTTGCTCTGCTTAGCACCCATTCTTCCCTTCTTTGTATACAATATGCCCATTTCTCTCAAGGGGAGTCCTCCTCCTTCTGTGGGTGGTCTGGGCAGGGTTGGTCAAAGTGCCCTCCTACACTGATCACACAGCAGTCATATGATTTAAGAGAGACCAAAGGGACTCTCACCTCCTAGAGGCTGGGGACAACAACACACCTGGACAGAAACCATTTATCTTTTAAGAGCTGGGGCTGACACTCCCCTGAGGAGTGTCAATTGAGTGATACCCCATTTCAAAATAAAAAATAAAATATAAAATAGGGCTGGGGTTGTAGTTCAGAGGTAGAATGTCCTTGAGTTTCATCCCCAGTGAGGTACACATACACACACACACACACACACACACACACACACACACACACACAAACACAAACACACACAGATATTAAGAGAAAAAGTATCTACAAGCCTTTCCAGCTCTTGCCACCAGGAGCCTCAGAACCATCTTGATTTTTTTTATCTTGTCTGGATTTAGCTTCTTAGACTTTTCTTGGACTCTACAAAAATCCCATGTCCTTGTATTAAATTATTTCCTTGACTCGCTAAAGCCTGTGCTACTACTTCCAATCAAAGAACAACATACTGATATACATGGTCTTAGTTCTTCCATTATAACTTATGTGTATTACACTCCAGGGATGTTCATATTCTTATTTTTACATAGGTAGAATTCAGTTAATTCTTTCCTATTGTAAATATGGATCATTTCAAAAGCCATTGTTATTATAAATGACTCTACAAAGCTTGTGATTATTTTCATACATATCACTTTTTCCGTATTTTATTCTTCCTGAGAGGTTCCCAGAAGTGAAATTACTGAGGCAAAGGGCACATATATTATTATAGCTCTTAAAAGATATGGCTAAGAGCCAGGTGTGGTGGCGCACACTTGTAATCCCAGCATTCGGGAGGCTGAGACCAGAGGATCCGGGTTCGCGGCCAGCCTCAGCTACCTAGTGAGGCACTCCGCAACTTAGCGAGACCTGGTTTCAAAAAATAGGGCTGGGGGTATAGCTCAGAGGTAGAATGCCCCTGAGTTCAATCCCCAGTACCACAAAAAAAAAAAAAAAAAAAAAAAAAATGGCTAAGATGCTTTCTAAGAAGTCAACTTCTTCGACCATTCATGTAGTTTTGACATTCTGCTACTATTGTTTTCTAATGTTCTCCTTGGAAACGTTCACACATTCCATAGAAGATAAAACTTCCTGCGCAGGCATTCTGAATTATTTCCCCAAATAGTAGTATATTCATCAACTTTATAGAAGTATTATGTAATTTACCATTACAGAAATTATTCTAATATGAAAAAATCATGTCTTCTCCGAGTACCATTGATGCTCTGACCCTTGCTAATCCTGCTGAAATTACAGTCATCTCTATCATGAAATAGTAAATTCTTTCTATGGAATGGGTCATAGAATCAGAGTGTAGGAATCAGTTTTTCATGAGTTCTAATCAAATATTCTGATCAAATACATATTAATACAAAAACTGCTGAGCCAGCCCTTCTGACAATTACAGTAGGATCCATCTAAAATTATTTTTTTTAAATAAAAGGAAAGTAAAGAGGTCTATTTTCCTTTTCTCTTTTGAACTATTTCAATGTCAAGAGTATAATTTAGCAGTAATGTCTAGGTGACCAGCCTTTGGACAAGACAAACTGAATACAAAAGATAAGATGAAAGTCCTGTAAAAATAGTTCCACGAACATGAGTTCCATGTGACTCAGATGGGCAGCAGGTAGGGCTTGGTGTCCTTAGCTTGGTTGGTACCCACAGAAGCCTGGGCTCACCCTAGGCTTCTAGAGCAGATATATTCCCTATTGTGTTCAACCTCTGCCCAGAATATCTAAAGAGATGAAAACAAAAAACTAATTGTGAAGCACTACTGTTATGGGTCAAAAAATTCTATCAGCAAAACACACTATCTCTGTGCACAAGGAAGTAAGTGCCAGAACACACATTGGTTCTCTGGGAGGCTGAGGCTGAAGGGTGGCAGGTTCGACAGCCTCAGCAACTTGGTGAGACCCTCAACAACTTAGTGAGACCCTGTTTCAAATATAAAATAAAATACAGCTGGGGGTGTAAGTTAGTGGTAGAATGCCCCTGGATTCTATCTCCAGTACAAAATGAAACAAAACAACAAAACACACATACACACACACACACACACACACACACACACACACACACTCAATAAATAAATAAATAAAGACAAAGCTCACATTGGTCCTAAACATAAAACTCACACTGGCCCTCAGCCCCAATCAACGTGAGTACCTCCTTTTTTGCCAGCACTGTCCCACCTGATCTTCAGTATTTATAGACCCTGCCCATCTCAATCATTCCTTGAATTGCAAGTTAGCATCAAGCCTCTCTTGATTACAGAATTCAGATTCTGAGAAGGGGATACTGGCTCAAATGCTGAATCCTGATTCACTCCTTCACCCCTCAAAATAAAAAGCCAAGTTGACTTCTATCACGATCACGTTCCTGGTAACAAGTCTAGAGTCCCCCTGACACTGGGATCCACAAAATTTAGTGTCAGTTAGAAAGTTTTGAATTTTAGGTGCAGGCAGAGAGCACCATTTAACTATTTCAAGCAGGGAATTGAGACAAAAAAGAGTTGCAGTTCAGAGATTTAAGTGGCAAAATAATAGAGGATGGATTAGCAGATCAGAAGCCAGTTGGAAATAATGCAATAGTTAAAACACAAGGTGGGAAACATGGCTGAGGTGGACTTAGAAAGGAAGAGTGAAATGGCTCCATCCAGGATGAAAGATCATTACAGAAAAAAAGAAGCTATCTGGGTTTATGCTGATACACTATTATTATCTGTCAGGCTGTTTATATTTCCATTCAAGAAGCTACTGACAACCATTTTTTAAAATTTCAAAGTTCCCAAAGCTACAGTTCTCTTGACTAAAAATAACATTCTGAAATATCATTATTAGGTCAAGAAATTCTCACTTACAGAAAAGGAATTAGAGTTTTACCATTTGTAACTACTTCTCAATGCAAAAATAGAGTTCTGAGCCCCCCCCCACCCAAATACCAAACACTGTTATCCATTTTTAAGTAACTTCCCAAGTTTAGTGTAATATTCTTAAGTCCACTGCATTTTAAAATAATATGGAGACAATAAAAGCCTTGGTGCTTGCCAAAGGTTGGAGGGAGGGAAGGAGGAGCAAGCAGAACACAGATGACTTTCAGGGTGGTGAAAATGCTCTGCATGATAATATAATACTGCATATATGTTACTATATCTTTGTCCAAATCCACAGAATGCAGAAAACCAAGAGTGAACCCTAATGGAAGCCATAGATTTTGGGTGTTAATGGTCTGCCAACATAGGCTCAATGATTACAACAGATGTGCCACTTTGATGGAGGATACTGACACTGAGGAAAGCTATACTAGCATGGGGGCAGTGGCTGAATGGGAATTTTCTGTACATCCTATTCTATTTTACTGTGAACCTATACTTTTATAAAAACAAGCTTTTAAATAATAATAATAGTAATAATAACAATAATAATAATAATACCTAGAGACAGGATTTATCTTATATTAAAATATATTCCCTTTAGGGAAAAGTTCTCATCTATTATCTATTTCCCAAAGGCCTAGATATCTGTAGGTTACTACCCAAGCCATCTAGTATGAAAGGGAATTTTGTGTCTATTAGAAAAAGTTTCCACAACTGGTATGATTAACTATTCTGAATGTTACCAGAAGTTAGAAATATGGTAACTGAAAATTGAGGCAGAAGAAAACATTTGTCTCTATGCAAAATATGTCCCTCTAAGGTCAAATTGGGTGAAAATAACTAACTAACCTGGCAACCAAATAAAACCACAAAGCAACAAACACAAGCATAAATACTGTGAAAAATGTTTCTGAAAGATAAAGCAGGACACTCCTAGAATACAAACATTTTGGATGTGTCATGTGG
This sequence comes from Graphiurus murinus, assembly GCA_004027655.1. Lineage (NCBI taxonomy): Eukaryota > Metazoa > Chordata > Mammalia > Rodentia > Gliridae > Graphiurus > Graphiurus murinus. The sequence goes on from PVLC010012337.1 coordinate 25,079, forward strand.
AACTTGTACTCCAATACTTTAGAATTCAAAAACACCTTTCTTCATGCTATGCTGCTGGACATAACTGCTTCCTTTATCTGCAATATATATTTTCTACCAGACTGTCATGAAAATACATTCTGGACAACCTGGAGCACTTACTTGCATCTTTGTGATCACTGCTGAAGCGCAGGGCCACACTATGGAAGGAAGAAGAGTTAACATGTTGACATCTGTTTTAGGCTAAAAATGGAAATTGTGAAGTTCTTCTCTCCTCTTCCAAGAGTTCCCTGGAATGGATCAGAAAGCTTCAAAAGACTTGGCTCCCAAGGAACTTCTAGGCAATGTCTACACAGCACAAAATGAAATGGAGACTTGGCATCCACCTAAAGAATCAGGGCTGTGTTGACTACTGCAGAAAGGGGCTTTCGCTGGCTCCTTTTGTGATCGGAAAGGGCAAAAGAGCAGCGCACAAAGCTTCAGAATGTTCCCTCATGGGAATCTATAAATTAAATGTTCATACAACTCTCACAAATACTTCTTGCCTTCAGGACGGTTAGACAACGATGGAACATTAGTTGGAGCCAGGTACTGTGCTTCTGTGGGGGGTATAAATGGCTGAAATCTTCCAGATAAGTGAGGCCAACAGATATCTGAGGACTGAATTTCAAAGAAACCCTCCCAACCTCTTTTTTTTTTTTTCACACCAAATCAATGTAGCCTGAAATTTTGCTTTTCTGGAGGCTGAACCTAGATGAAGTAGCATTTGCGGGTGAAGTGGTTATTTGAGAGCATGCCATTCTTTACAAGGGATCTTTATATGTAAAGCAGAAACATTTTTGTTTTGCATTTCAGTTGGGGTGAGCAAGCAGAAATTGGCTTGGTTTTCCTCCAGAGTTAAAAGACCAAACCCAGAGACTACCAAAATGCTGGATTTGTTTATCATTTCCAAGTTGAAAGAAAGCATAATGTGAATGCTCAGTGCTCTATCTTCCCCTGATTAAAGCAATCCTGCCCTTTGAATTGCTACATAGGATACTGCTCTGTAGGCTCACTCACGGGGCTGTAATAAGTCACAACAGCTTGGCACCTCGCCCAACAAAACACAAACTCTCCCGAAGTCTTGAGCTTTCCCATGGCAACATCACAGTCACCAACACAGCAAACAATCACTCCGGTCCCTACGCCCGCTCCCCTTTTCTAGCAGCAAAGGATATCATTGCAGCCAGCCTCTTAGAACTGTGCTAATTATCATCTATGAAAGGAGATAGCCACAGAGATCAAGTTGCTTTCAGTGCGGAACTTAAAATAAGTCCAAAGGCAGGACAACTACAGGAGCAGAGGAAGTTTCCCTTATACGTTCCCTTTAAAAGGAGAGAGAGGGGCTGTATGTAAAGTCTATTCCGTAAGGATTAATGTGCCTTGCTGCCCTGATTACCAAGTGACTCTGGCTCAACCACAACCTTCATACAAAACTCCCATTCACATCCAGCCCAGGGGCTCTCCACGCAGCGAGGGGGGAATGCCATCTGAAAGCTGCAACTCCGACACATTCCTCAAACTGCAAAATTGGAACTGTTTTCAAACCTCAGCTGCTTTCTCCAATGGCAGGATCACTCTGCTCCTGGGGGAAGGCCGCCTAGCAGTAAGCAGGGTGGCAGCTCCCTACAGAAGCAGATTAAAGCAGCGCCCCTTCCTTTATGACCCTGTCTTTTCAGATTCAAATAGCATCCTTGGGGGTGACAGTTGCTTCTCATAAAAAGTGTCTGGGCTCCCACAAATCCCCTTCCATGATAATCTCTCCTTGTGTATTAATTTGATTTTCTATCCACCACCGGCCCAGGAGAGTTTAGGAGCAGAACACCAAGCCCAGGGAAATGAATGGCCTGTGACTCATGAGTGGATATCATTTTGGGGGGGAGAAGGCAGGGAAGAGAGTCCTAGCTTCCTGTGATTTTGAATGCTAAATGTTCCACTCTGGAATTATGGTAAAACCCTGCTTATGTTCATGGAAGATTCTGTCTTCTCTATATTCTAGACTCAAAATTTTTACAATGCTTTAGATTGTATTTGGGATTGCCCAACCTCAGGATTAAAATCAAAATTTCAGAGGCAGTTTCATTTCAGCATGGCTTGTGTAATGAAGAATATAAAACGCTAATGACAAAGTATGGAAGTAATTATACCAAGATATTTCAATGATATCCTAAACCAGGAGGGGGAAAATATTCAGTGATTTGCTAAACAATAGCAGAATTCTGAAATGTAACTGAAGCCTTTTTAACAAACATATGGGTGACTTCTGTGTCATTCAAGACTCTATATATGTTTAAATATTAACCCCCAGGATCCATTCTAGTGACAATTTAAGTAATTATAGTATTACTCTAAATTCTGGCATGGACTTTTCACTTACTGCATGCCTGATTGTGTTTCATTCCCTACTATCCAATTATTTCTCCAAACCCACAATCTAATTATGTTGTAACTTTTATCAGTAAGAAACTGACTTTAGGCATAAAATATTATGCTAATAAATGAACAGGTATACCTCAGAGTTGTTCTGTCATCTCAGAGTACACTTCCTCAAAGCTCACCAAATGCTGTGTGCTTGTATGCCATCATCACACTGAACTACATTATGATGTGGGACTACTACATATAATAGACATATACATATATATTACACTTCCTAAAATTATTTCCATGGTTAATTTCTACCCCTTAATGTCCTAGCTTAAATCTAAAGAAAGTTGTCTCTATGGGAAAAATAATGACTTGCTATTATAGTTGTTTTTTTAAAAATGTTTGCTTATTTTTAACCCATCTCCCTGTTAGAATCTAAAATCTTTGTAGTCAAGAACCATATACCTAACTTGATGCCTTATACATAATGGATATTGAGCAAGTACTTATTGAACAAATGAATCTTTCATTTACCTATACACAGTGGAGCATACATGTGCTATATACTTTCTGCTCTCTGTACTCCTGTCTAAACAGGAAAATGTTGCAATATAAACAAAATAATCTACTGAATAAAAATAATTCATTGGCCAAACTCAGTAAAACATAGAGCTAAAAGAGAAAAAGAAAGAGATAAGCAAGAATCCTTGGTGGTGTTGACTGGCAATATCTTCATCAATATGTTTTGAAAGTTCTGGATGAATGCTTATGGATTTTTGGAGGGAATGGACTTCCATGCAAATGATTAGTTCATTGTGTCTGGCTTCGTCCTGAGATCTGGTATACCATTACGCTTTACTATGGAGAGCTTGACATGCATTAACACTCAGAGGCCAGCGTTTCAAAACTGCCCTTGTCTTTAACCCTATATATGTGATTTAGTAGAAGGACTCTAGTAGCCGCATGATTTCGGTCTACCATACACTATTCTAGTCATAATTACCATTGATTCATTCTTACCAAAACCACAGAATCTATACAGAGAGCTACATCCAACTTTATAACAAGATTACTGAGACCATCATGGGCGATGATGGGAATGATGGTGGTGATGGTATCTAACATTACTAAGCACCATAACTACACCTTCTCACTTAATCTTCCTAACAACCCTGTTAGGCAGGTTCTATTACATTACTGATGGGAGGGAATCGAGGCTCCAGAATTAAATAATTTCCTTGAATTTGCTCAGTTAATAAATGGCAAAGCTTGGTGTCTAATGCCTGAGGTCTTAACTACTATATTACATGTTCCAAATGGATGGTTTTTAAGACCTGTAAGCTTTCAAAGTTTGCATAGAGTCAGGGAGAATCCTAGCTTCTTGCTCTTTTAAAAAGTAAAGTCATGTTTGGAGCTGGGTGTGGTGGCGCACGCTTGTAATCCTAGCATTTGGGAGGCTGAGACCGGAGGATCCGGGTTCGCGGCCAGCCTCAGCTACCTAGTGAGGCACTCCGCAACTGAGACTCGGTTTCAAAATAAAGAATAAAAAATAGGGCTGGGGATATAGCTCGGAGTTAGAACGCCCCTGAGTTCAATCCCTAGTACTGCAAAAAAAAAGTAAAGTCATGTTTGGACCATGAAGTCATAACAAGGGTTCAATTTATGCTGTGATTATGACATAAAGGAAATTCTACTATAGATAAATTCAGAACTGATGTGCAAAGGAGGCTACTCTGGGAAATAGTAAAAACTATTATTATTGTGTCAGAAATTAAGGAGTTCTTACCAAAAAATCTAAATGTGTATGTGGAAGGTCAGAGAAATTTAGAAGGAATACAAATATTGAGACAACTTTTTAGATTCATTTTGCTTTAGAAAGTATCAATATTTCTGCCATTTCAGCTGGGCATGGAGGCACATGCTTGTAATCCCAGTACTTGGGAGGCTGAGACAGGAAGATCACACATTCGCAGCCAGCCTCAACAACTTAGTGAGGCCCTCAGCAACTTCGGCAATGTAGTAAGACCCTGTTTCAAAAATAAAATAGGATTGGTAGAGTTTGTCCAGTGTCACCCCAATGTGACGAGAAACTGCCAGGAACATGGAATCCCTAGGATCATCTTTCAAATTATCACATTATTGTATATGGAGTTGAAATTTTTCAGTGCATTTAAGAAAAATAAATATTATAAAATTTAACCTTCTAACCCTATTCATAATGCATATTTTCTTAAAGACTTTTTATAATAATATTATAAAATAAATATTAATAAATATTATTAAATAAAGAAGCATGTGAGCATTTTCTCCTTAATCCTAGGGTTGGTAATACTGTGGTATCAGTAATTTATAATACACTTTCTCATATGTAATAGAGATCACTGGACTGAGTCCACTGATTTCACTCTTTTTTCTGTCCAAGTCAATGCAAACCAAACCACTGGACCTCTCTGAACTTCAGATTCCTCACATATAAAATGAGAAAATATCTTCAATTTTTCTAATTTTACAGTGTTGTAAGAATCAAATAAGAAATTACTTCAAGAGCTATAACTTGCTGTGAAATGCATGAGACTCTTATAACATGTATATATTGTGACAATATTAGTTATGCAAATTTAGATGTATATCTTAACTATGTACCAGAAAAGTAGCAATAAGTAACCTAAGAGAGAGAGAAAAAAAAAGAAGTAACCTAAGAAACAAGTATCAACATTTAAGGAGTCCCAGCTATATATGAGCATTAAGTTAGGCATGTTACATGTCTCATCTAACTTTCACAATAACTCTTTATGGGCTATCATCCCATTTTATATATAAGCTCCAGGAGGTTAGACAATTTGTTCAAGGGTTTATAGTAAAAGAGAGGGCTCAGAATCAAATCGTGGACCTCATGGCTTTCCATCACTCTTTTATGTTTCAATATGTTTGCATTGACCAGGCGTTTTGAGGAGTCATAGAAGTCCACTCCTCGCACGTGCAGAATAATGAGGGGAGTAAAGGAAGCTGATGTGTAGAAAGAAACAGAAGAAGCTAGTCACATTCCCATTCATTGTTTAGTAAGAATGATTAGTTATCCTTATATACCTAAGCTATTTCTGCAAAGTATCTTATTAAGCCAGATTGTGATTTATAGAAGATCTCCAACATTGAATGTTAATCTTCCCTGGAATATCAATGCACAGCTTGCTACATTCGTCCCATGGAAAATGCATGGCAGAGGGTGTGTGCTATATATTGCGAGACACTGTGGTAGCAAAACTGGGATTCTCATAGCTGAGCAAAAAAAATCCCTTGATTTTCCAAGTTCCATGCTGAAGTTCGAAATACAGTCATACATGTAGAGATGGTGCTAAAGTAACATGCATGCCAAGTTATAGACAGCTTACTTACGAACTTTCAAAATCTAACTTGCCTGTAAAGGGGGGAGAGGACTACCTCTGCAAGGTTGAGCTTCACTCTGAGCTGGATAACTGAAAAAGTTGCCTGAACTTGCTTTTCAAGTGATTCCCCCCCCCCAATTTTTTCTTTTGTGTTTTTGATCCAGTGGTCTTTTTTCCATTGGTGTCCTATTGGATTCTAAGAACAAAGGCATCGTTCCTTGCCACTGTAGCATGTAACCATAATAAAGAAGGCTACAGACACCACATAAAGGCCTCTGCAACCAGAATGAGTGAATGCCCCATATTTCTTGATCAAGTTCATCATCTCACAAAGGAAAAGTTCAAAGCAAATGATAGACTGTCTCATGTAAAGTCCTTGGGGGCATTTTCTTTTTTAATCACCCAATGAGAATCCAAAAATATGGGCTTTTGTGTATGAGAACTGATTCCAATTCAGCATTAGGAACTTAAAACATCACTGAACTCATCTTTACAATGGATTCATGCCACACTGGCAAGCCCAGAGCTCTCACCCCAGAAGATATACAATACATATTTCAAAACTTAGTCACTCTTTAAACTAAGTAGGCTAATTCAAACAAAAGTTGTGAAACTATATGCTAAAATCAATTTCTCCATAGGAGGCCATAGAGAGGGAGCAGAACATAATACAGGGGCCACCTATTTTTATTTAATTGTGGTTTAAGTGTACAAAGTCCGTGCTATTAAGTACATTCACACTGTTGTGCAACTGGCACCACCATTCATCTCCAGTCGGGCCATCTATTTTACCTCTGGCAAAAATCAACCTTAGAGAATTTCCTTATCAGAAACTAATTTCAGCTAGTTAAGTAGTATACTGTGACCCAGAAAAATATATCTTAGTTGTATTGGAATCTGGGCTAGTCCAACCTCTTATTAAATACTATGCTAGTTACATATAGTCATATCTTCTTTCATCAGGAGACTATATTTTCCACTTCTGCAGAATGGTATGGGATAGTACTAGACAAAATAATAATCATTATTAAGAGAGTGAGTGCTCAGATGTATTGGAACTATGCTAAATATTTTACATGCATCCACTTAGCATGCCTCACAGCCATTCAATTACCATTACCTGGATTTTCAAGTGAAGGAAACGGGTATAGTTAGGCATGTGTCAAGATTCCATAACTAGCAAGTTGTAGAGCAGGGGTTCATATCCCTACCTACCTGACTTCTGAGACTAACACTTTAAGAGGGTGGCAAAGCACCAAGCATTCGTACCCACTGGAGAAGCTGTTGGAAATGCAAATCCTATGTCCCCACTCCAGGGTTAGCACAGAGTGGCCCAGCAATCAATGCTCTAACAAGCTCTCAGGGTGACCCTGAGGCTCACTGGAATCTAAGAACCATTGCTCTAACCAAGGCCTCATTGCATTTCCCCTTCCTGCTCCTTTCCTCATCTGCCAAGTCCCACCACATGTTCTAGTTACACAGAATCTCCATTTCAGTGCCCCATCCAACCCAGCCTCTCAGAAATTGCCTCATTCTTCAAACTGACTTCTTCCTTCCTCTTTTCTAGTCTGCTTCGCTCCCATTAAAGACCTTTTTCCTGCCTTTGGCTTCCTCTAATATTTAATAGAACAATCCTTCTAACCACCTTCTTTCCAGTTTTGGTTCATTTATCCAGCCCATAAATATTTACAGAGTCCCATACATTTTTAGGTTTTTAGAAGATGACCAAGTTATTTCAGATAGATTCATGAAAAAAAAGGGCAAAGATATCCAATTGTATGTAGATTCTGATACTTTGGCAAAAATGCAGATATTGAGGCCTGACATCAGAAATTTGTATTTTTCTAGATTTGAGATAAAACTCTAGTATCTGTATTTTACCAAACACCCCAGGTGGCTCTGATGCCAGGTGAATCCAGTGTTTTATGTACTGTGAAACATGCTTGACTAGCAATATTAGAAATTCACTTGGTGTTTCAGTTTTTTAAAAATATTTATCTTCTTTCTGTTGTAGGATATTTGGGACAAGGCAGGGATATGGAAAAGGAAAGGAAAAAAAATTCAGGCAAACTGAAACACAATTTTTTCAAGAAAAGGAACTGTCTAAGGTCTCTCAAGGTTAGTTCTATGTAGATCTTGCTTAATTTGAGATCTGGCTGGTGGGATTTAAAGATGGAAAATGAGTGCAAGAAAAAAAAAAGATTTAGGAATCAAAGGTGGCCTCTTAGCCTGTGCCCACCAGCTGGGCCCCACCACTGCTGTTTATAAGCCTGTGGTTCTGCTATGGATGGTCTTTTGGGATTATTTCAACAACACCTTTAACTCCGAGTGATAGTTTAGAAGCATTTTAAGCAATCATGATATCCCCCTCTTTCCTAACAAGAACAAGGCCAGCTTGTTTAACATTTCCTCATACCACAGATTTTTTTCATGAGGCCTCACCCACTCCCACACAATAACAACATCCTTCCTGTGGATTGGTGACCAGTGCGTATCTCAGAGGCATAATAAGCATTTTACACAGTGGCATTGCCACCTCCTTCTCTTTGTTTCAGCTCCTTCTGCTGAGATAACCTAAAAGACAGGGAAACTGGGTGCTGGGCAGATTATTTCAACACCCCCCCCCCCTTTCTAACATGCCTCCCAAATTCCTATCCAAGTCAACTACTATTCCATTATTCTACTTAGAAGATAATGCAGACTCATTTTGTACACAGAATAAATATATTTTGCACAGAAATAGCCTTGTCTCAAATGAGTCCACAGGGGAAGTTGCCCCGGGAGCGGCAGGGGGCAGGTGTGGCTCATCTCAGACCCTTGTGATCCAGATTACAGGTCAGAGGACCAACAAAGCCAGCAGTCTTAACTGGAAGTTGGTGTCACTGCAGCCAGCAAGGAACTGGGCTCTTGTTCCACAATTAATTTAAAAAAAAAATCAAGCAATGTCCTACTCAAAACCATGGTATGCCAACTGTAGAGTTTCTATCTAGGGACAGTAGGCACTAGAAAGCTTCTAAGAGCAATGGTATAAGGTCCTTATCTATTTCACCAACCTGGGCTGTTTTCCACAGATCTAGAGGGAATACTAATAAAAAGTTTCTCAACCAGACAGATTTTACCCCCCAGAGAACAATTGGCAATGTCTGACCCTACTCATGGTACTCATTGTTTCATATATGTAGAAGGTGGTGAATAATATTTATTGAAAGAATGAGGAACCAAGGATACCAAAGGATGATTTGTGGGAGGTTATGATTGTCCTGTTATTAACCACAAAGGTTGGGAATAATACCCCAGAATCTTAAACAACACATTATGGTTGCCTGTAAAATGCATTTATGTTTTACCTAATTTATTCTGCACTTATATTTTCATTTGGCTTAGTAACTCTTGGGATTAGACTTTCCATATGCTAACTACTTGTATTATAGGGGAGAGCTATCTTTTATTTATCCTAATGCTATCTCCTCTCTCCTTGGATTTTGGCTTCTACACTCCTATTTCTTTCATAAACCTTTTTATAAGTTTTTGTCTCTTTGGACATAAAGAATTCTAGTACTCTCATTCTGTCTTCATATAGCATCCACTCAAACACTGACAGGTCAGCATGAAATAGTCTCCTCCCAGTACCCAGGAGGCCTTGCAAAGAAAAGAGCAATCTAGCCTATCTGTGACGACATGCAGCTCAAAGTCCCCCAAGCATCCTATCTGAGCTAAAGTATGTATCTAGTCCCAAGTATCAGGATGTGCAGAAGGACCCACTATGAGAAACTCTGGATAGATCCTGCTCTTATCACTGCAAACCTCAGTTCTATGGAACCCTACTTCACAACTCATTTCTTCCCCATGGTCAGATCAGCAGGTAGACTTTAGCCATTAAAGCAGCAAACAGGACTCATAAACTGTGATACGCAGGTTTTCTATCACATGGGCACAGCCTTACCATCACTTGAACAGCACATAGGCTTGTGACTCCTCCAGAAAACAGAATTAGGGAATCTTCCATTCCCTGAATCTTCTAGAATGAGTCACTGAACATTCTAGAAGGATGAATTTATTTGAGAAAACAGAAATGGCAAGGGCACCACAGATGCACCCGAGAAAACCACAGCAAGGTGGCGATTATATTCTAAAGAGGACAACAGAGCATAGTGGAAAAAATATGCAAATAAAAAACAAGTTTCAGTAAGTGCAGCATTGAAAATAAGGAAGGGAACAAGAGGCAGAATACCAAAAGAGAAACCTTTTTAGAGGGGCCATCCAGACGGCTGTCATTTAGATTGAGATCTAAAAAGTTAAGTGGGAGCCAGCCAGGTGATGAGTGAGAGAGACAGCATGATAAAGTGCCCCACAGAAAGAAAGACTTTCACTTCTATGGAGAGATACATGATTCGTACATGCTGGCGTCCAGTGAGAGCAAAGGTGGTAGGAAACAGAGGCAGGGAATAGCAGGCCTTACAGGTTTGGGTAAGGAGTCAATTTTATTATAAGTGCAACAGGAAGGTTTCTGCAGAGAAGATGAGAACAGTTTTGTATTGTAAGGAGGTAACTTTTGTGTACTCAGTATGCACTTGAAGGGAGGTGGGTTAGATGGCCATTTCCAGTCGAGGGAGAGGAATCTTCAATGAGCCAAGGTGGTAACCAGACAGGACTGTGTCTTGGATACCGAATTGAGAAAAGGATCCAGCAGCCCACAGAAGGGCAGGTTATACTCCTCCCCTTGTGTTAGGGCCTCCAACCCCTCTGCACCCAGTGGCCACTTATTATCTTTTAAGAGTTAAGAACTCAGTGTCTTGGTATTCATTATCTGCCCAAGCCCTCTGGTTTGACTTGTCCTTCAGCTTCAGGCCTGCATTCCACAGATATGTCTGGTGCCCTGTTCCTGCTTGTATGCTCAAATGTTGTCTGTGGAAAGTAGTAAATTGTTCCATTTAGGTCACACATAAAACTGACAGGTTCTCCACAGAATAGAAGATATGCCTTTGCAAATCTCTTCTTTGGAGCTATCCAAAGCATCTAGAAACATTGATAACTCTACAAAATCTATGCTACAGGGTCTTCAAAGCTATGAGAATGGGCTTCATTTCTGATCCCCACAAATACCTAAATGGTTTAAGTCAATTGACTTCAAAATCTCTCCAGACTGAGATTTATCTAAAAGCTTATGCTCCAGACATGGCTCAGGAACCTCCTATAGGGATTCCACTCCACTCCCCCTGGCCCAGAATTTCTGCAGGTTGAGCCCAGTATTTATTGCAATTCTCACGACTGACATGGACAGTAAGTAATGCTTGAGAACCAAAGCCCTGGAAATTATAAATATCTTCTTCTAATTAAAAAAAATGTGATGTTCTAACTTGATTAATTTAGAAAATTGGTAAAGTACAGAAAGAAAAAGTAATGTTCCTGGGACTTTAAAAAATGTATGGCTACCTGTTACTTGATCTCACAGGTAGATATTATTTACATTTTGTACATTAATAGGCTTGGATGGGTTAAAAAATGCCATCTCTTAAGGGTCTCCAAGCCAACCAACATTAGGGTCAGGTTAGACTGATTATAAAACTCCATCCTTCTCAGCTCAAGTCTCCCCACCCCTTGACTTATATTTTTAGAATGTCTTCCCTTTAAAACTTATCCAGAATCCATAACTGCTTCAAAATTGGTTGCACTTATTCATGTCTTCAGACATTTCAATGGATTATGTCTTAATGCACACATTTCCTGCCCAGTGAAGGCCGGGGAAATTAAGGAGAGCTGTGAGGCACACAGAGCTTCAAACCACCAGGTTTCTTCAAGAATTATACTGCACACTACCCCTTTACTGAAACACACCCGCCCACTGAATTTTGACATTCTTTCTGAGGCTGGAAGTTACTAGGGTTCCTTCCCTCTCACTGCCAGTTTTTTAGTGGTATCACTCCAGAAAAGAAAATGGCAGAACTGGGAAAGCAGACACCTCTGATGGGGGAGTGGTTATCTGGCCAGTGCCTGGCTGAGGAGCATCAGAATGGGACAGAAACCTCAGAGGGTGTGTGCATTTCTTCTCCAGGTTCCTTTGCTGACAGATGACTTATGAGCACAGCATATTCAACAGAAGCAGAAGTAGAAAACCATCAGATGGATATTGAAAGCAATTTTACATATCTAAATGTAAACTCCTGCTAATAATTAATCAAAAGACATAGGCTGTAGACCTCACATTGAATTACTCTTTCCAACTACTACAAACTTTAGAGGAATTCATACTTTGGCAAGTGAGAGTGAGGGAGATTACTTTGGAAGTAAAGTAATACCTCTTATTGTCTTGGACATTTGAGGTTAGAGGTCATTTCAGAATGCAACTTTGGTAATGAGTCTTAGTAACGACTCAGTACACAGATGCAGTCAGAATGGAGAAAAGTCAGATAAACAGGTGGTATCTATATACCAGATCAGGAAATAAGTGTTTTAGGTCATTTGTTGCTTACAACTCTAAGAAAGATGCTATTATAATCACCATTTTAGAGATGACAAAACTCAAGCTCAGATGAGTCAAATGAGTGCTCAAGGTAACACAGTAAGAAATAAGCAGGAAGGAGAGATATGACTCAAGTATAGGATGGACTGACTCTTAAACTATGCTTCTTAAGTAACATGCTTTATTTCCCTTAATTCTTAAGTAAAGTACTTTACTTCCTCAATTTAGCCATCAAAACAGAGTAGCAATCATTTAAGAGAGTTAACCAATAGAGGGATGTAATCACTAGAGGCATCTTTCTAAGAAGCCTACCCTTATTTTAGCAGGCAAAGAAAAGAACTGCCCCTCTTTCTTTCTGAAATAGGTAAAGGGCAAATCAAGTCTGAAACAATGGTTTGAGGTTCATGTACTTACCCTTTCACATAGGCCCACACACCTATGGGATTAGCTATGTGAAAAGTAGAATATAATACAGAGTCTAAGATTTATGAGGGTGAGAATCTTTATTTTATTCTGTGATAGATCCTAAGTGCTCAGAACAGCACCCAACATAGAGCTGATACTCAAGAAATTCTTATGAATCTGGGCATGATGGTGCACTCCTACAATCCTAGTACTTAGGAGGCTGAAACAGGAAGATTGTAGGTTTGATGCCAGCCTTGGCAATTTAGCAAGATACTTATCAACTGAACAAGACCCTATTTCAAATATAAAAAGTAATAATAATAAAAATGGCTGGGAGTGTAACTCAGAAGTAGAATGCCCCTGGGTTCAATCCCTAGTACCAAAAATAAATAAAAAAATAAATAATAAATAAAAGAAAGTCTTAAGAAATGAAGGAATGACCAAATTTTAGAATAGTTAGTACTATATAACATTCCTTAATTAATATCATAGTAGAGCACATGGTAACCTGGGCTTTTGGCCAATGTTTATTCATTAATGTGTTAAATGGCCTCCAAGATGCCCCCAATGACCCTGTCTCCTGGTATTCACAACAGTGTCTACTATCACATTGTTTCAGATTTGGTCCATGTGACCAATAGAATACAGCAGAAGAGAAGGTCTGCCACTTCTGAGATTAAGATGTAAGCACTGTGGCTTTTGCACCGGGCTCTCTCTCTTGGACCACTGTCTCCAGGGAAAGCCAGCTGCTGTGACTTTACAATACTTAACCTGTGAGGAGACTAACAGAGGAAGTAATGGAGGCTTCAGGACAACAGCCAGTGAGAAATTGAGATCCTCTGCCTGTAGCCACATTGGTGAACTTGAAAGCAGATCCTCCCTTTTCAATCAATATTGACTGCAGCACAGCCAACAGCTGGTCCAAAACCCCATGAGAGATCCTGAGTTGGCCCTACTGGCTCAGCAGCTCACAAATTCCCAACCCTAGGAAAGTGGGTGAGATCATGAACAATTATTGTTTCCAGCTACTAAGTTTGGGAGTCCTTTTTTATGCAGCAAGAGATAACTGATACAATTAACTAATCTTGCCATCTTGTTAATATAGCAACTAGAATCTAACTTTTGAACAAAAAAATTAAGCCATCGTATAATTTCAAGAGCTCATTTTTATAAATTCTTCTCTCCCCAAATTTTAAAACATAAGATGTGTTCTTATCACCTACCATGGCCTCTTTTTCTTTGCTTCTTTTAATTTATTTTTATTTTTTACAGTACTGGGGATTAAACCCAAGGGCATTCTACTTCTGAGCTACACCCCCCAGTCCTATTTTTTATTCTTTATTTTGAACCAGGATCTCACTAAGTTGCAGAGAGCCTCACTAAGCTGAGGCTGACCGTGAACCCAGATCCTCTAGTCTCAGCCTCCCAAGTACTAGGATTATAATCTTTGCTTCTTTTGAACATATACACAGCTACAGATGGCCACAGATGTGTGTTGTAGTTGTATGGAGTAAAAGACTCACCGCTACCAAAAGAGACAAGAGATATTCTTGTGACGTTTTAAGAAAAACATACTTTCTGACATTAAATTAACTTTGGTTGTTTTAATTTTTTAGAATTTAAATACTATACTGAAGTAAATATCATAACCCATTTGACAAAAGAAGTAGATAATTTACAGATGGTAATGAGTATCATGAAGCCAACAAGCTTATCAAATCCTGTACATAGAAGGCTAGCCCTCAAAAGGAATTGCTTTGATTTTTTTGAATTTGGCAAAGTACCTAAAATGGTACCTTAAGGAGAAAAAAAATCATCCAAGGAATATTCATCAGTGAGAATTTCTGGCTTGTCCTGCAGAAGCAACAGGGGTCTTGCATGAGGGCCAGGGAAATAAGAGACATGTAATCTAGCCAAGACTGCAATGGCCCTTTTCCCACTAAAAGGTTTCATGAGTTAGGATATATTTATGAAATACCTACAAGTCAACAAAAGGAAAAATGGAAAGAAGTGAAATTAACTTCTTGTTATATTGACTGGCTTATGTCCCCTATCGATTGATGTCCCACGGCAAACCTCACAATGAAGCACAGTCAGCAGCTGGATGACATACTGGGAGGCTGAGAGAGGGAGTCATTAGAAAAGGCACCACTTAAAAGTGTCACCGCAGCCCTGAAGCAACTCTGTTCAGTGGACTGAAGAGTATAATTCTGAGCTCATTCTCTTGCCCTCTGGTGTTGCCAAGCTCTTGACAACTCAAGGAGGAAGCACAGTGCAGTGCGTTGACTCTAGAGGTGATGCTAACAGAATATCAGGTCTCATCTCTGACAGATCCAACCCATGGAGCAGAGTGGGTTTTTCCCATTTTGGGGTTGATTTTATTTCTCCTCTTTTCCCTACCTATCTTCTGCTGGCATGGAGACATTATCTTCTCAATTTCCATATTTAAATACAGGGATGGTCTTCACCTCATTGTTACTTTCAGCAGAGAGGGATGGGAAGAGTTTGTGAGGTAGGTATATGTGTATTGTGTGTGTTTATGCATCTGGATTTCTTATGCCCAGAAAAATCAACCAGCCAGCAGTTTCAGCAAACGAATGGCCTGCTACAACTCGTATGTTCTTGTCTTTGAAAGCACTTGAAGAAGAGTGATTTAAAAAGACAGAACAGGAAGCAAGGCGATTAAGACAACATAGACAATAAGACAAGGGCCAAGAAAGCAAATGTGTTCAGAGCACAGACATTTGGGAAAGAGGGAGAAAACACGTGGAAGCCAGGTGCAGGGCAGTGTTAGTGCTCATCTGCCTTGGATGTGGGGAAGAAAACAATTTAGCTGAGGGGTAAGAACAACACTGGGGTGAGGTGCCTTCAAAAAGGATCCATGCAGGAAAGACAGGCTCACCGTTTAGCCAGAGGGCACCCAGGCCAAGTTGCCTGCACAGCAGATGGCTGCCCACTGGGCTCCTGACCCCTGAAAACACACACACCCTGCCTCGTAAATGCAGCCAACCTTGGAACACAGCTGCCCTCCTCTACCGCTCAAGGTTCTGTAAAATGCTAAATCCTCAAGGAAAGCTGGTGTTTCTCCTGTGAAAGAGCACAAGAATTTGCCTTACTTTGAGAATCTTAAATCACAAGAGAAAAATGTCAAAGTTTGACCTCTCCTTTTTAACATTTAAATTCTTGAAGCTGCTGCTTTGAGGCCATAAGTCACAATCTCCTCAAAAGATTATGATGTGTTTTGTTACACTGGCTTAAATTCCTTCCAGAGATCAAAGAAACAGATACAATCGTGATGCTCTTTCTTTCACCAAATTCCTGTATATTATTGTTTAAGGTCCTCAGATCATAATGCTCGTGCAAACTGATACTGAGAGTTTGTGATAGTATTTATGTTCTCCTACCGAATGGGTCTAGTAAAGTCTCCAGAATTTAAAGTGTGTGAAAATTTGTCTATAGAACATTTTAATTCTAAATGTAAAAGGATTTTAAAGGCATAAACAATTTACACAGAAGATTGGACTGACTTCTTTGAGCAATCATGTGTAGCAAACACTGTCCCCCGCACCCCCATGCACATTTGATGGGTATTTTTTTCATGGTAAAATGACCTAGTAGTTCCATTTCTTCCTCCTCTCAAATTAGCAAGATGACTGGACCATCAAATTAAGCAACTAAATGCCAAATTTTCTTTTTCTTTTAAGATCACGCATGATTTTGAGTTAGATGAGTGGAAAAATAATCCTGAATGCTGAGCTTTCTTTCTTTCTTTTTTTTATCATGACAACTTTTCAACAGCGTTTAAACCGCTTTCGGTAAATATGAGTAAAGAAAGTGAGTTCCCAGTCTCAGCACATGTTTACAACTAAGTTAAAGGCTCTTAAAAATAGGGTGTTTGATGGTCCACTGCCAAAATAGGAACTCTAGCAGCCTGGAGTGCACAGCTAATAATAAAGAGGCAGTGTGACTATGAAAACCCCCAAGACAGAGCTGTAAGCCAGCTTTCTCCTTTTCACAACATGAAGTTCCCCACAATGACATAGAGACACACATTTCAAGAAAGAGGTCAAGGTGGGAGGGGAGGAAGCCTGAAAATGGTGAGAGGTCACCTGAAAACAAAGTAAAAAATGCTGGACTGGGCTCAAACTAAACTGCAAAAGAGCATGGAAAGAGTTGAGCTGCTATCTAAGGACTGCTTGCCTTCTAGAAAAGAAGAAACTGAGCTGGGCATGGTGGCACATGCTTGTAATCCCAGCATTTGGGAGGCTGAGACTGGAGGATCCAGGTTCGAGGCCAGCTTTAGCTACCTAGTGAGGCACTCTGCAACTTAGGGAGACCCTGTTTCAAAATAAAGAATAAAAAATAGGGCTGGGGGTATAGCTCGGAGGTAGAATGCCTCAATCCCCAGTACCACAAAAAAAAAAAAAAAAAAAAAAAAAAAAAAAAAAAAAAAAAAAAAAAAAAAAAAAGAAAGAAAGAAACTGACTAGATAGATAACAAAATAGATAACAAAAGCCCAAGGTTAAGGAAATATGTTAGGCATGAAGAAAGCCACATTTGCTTTCTGCTCAGATTCCTGAAACTGGAATGCATAGACACACACAAAAAGGGAACTATTTGGATCTCCTGGAGCTGGCTGCTCTGTGCAGAGTGAAGAATCACACCACCCCTATTTTAAATGAATTCTTACTCCTACCACCATGTGCCCAGGCTTCAGGTTCTTTGGTCCTTCAGACCCTTAGAGAGTTTGGCAAAGTTGTGGATGGTATCCACATTGAAAACATATATATGCCGCTGCACAAAATTGTGCATTTGATTCAGAAACTCAGAGAACTCACAAACTCCAGAAGCTAGGTCACTGATCTGTTAACATAAAAAGAGGTTACCAATTTAAAAAAAAAAAAAAAAAAAAACAGAAAGAAAGAAAGCTCTTGCCAAGAGATCATAGAGACTACCTTATTCACCTCTACTTTCCTAGTGTCTAGGGTGGGGCTTAGATATATTTGCTA
The DNA here is from genome assembly GCA_004027655.1 of Graphiurus murinus. Taxonomy (NCBI): domain Eukaryota; kingdom Metazoa; phylum Chordata; class Mammalia; order Rodentia; family Gliridae; genus Graphiurus; species Graphiurus murinus. The sequence continues at coordinate 42,721 of PVLC010012337.1, forward strand.
AAAAAAAAAAAAAAGAATGGAATAAAAAAAGTTTTACAGAAGCTTATAGCAAGATCTGAGTCCCAAAAGAAAGTTCCAGTGATCACACTTAGGTTTAGGGCACCCATTGTCATCATTTCTACACTGTTCCTGCTGCTGGTTCTACCCAGAGGATTTTGTTTAGAATACACACCACTAGTAATGGCATCTGCAGAATCTTTATGTAGGAGGGATTAGGGGGAGCCATCTGGTTGCAAGTCAGGAGGAGAGTGAAGCTGAGTTCACACTACACTTTACAACATAGTAGAAACAACCTCACCTGTGCTCTCAAAGAGAGGAGAGGCTGGAAAGGCATTTACCATTTTAACTAAGCTCATTCTAAAATGAATTTTAGACCCACTCACAGAGAAATCAGGCCCTGATTCCTTCACCTGGGACTTAGCATTTTATCAGGATTCTACATTGGTAATGCTCTAACTGAAGACTCCAGCACAGGGACCAGTGAGCCATGCTCTCTTTGCTTATGCCCAAGGGGCAGATGTTGATAATAAACCAGTTCTCTTTCCAACTGAGCTTGGGTATCGCTTTAGAATCCTTTACAGAGCCTTCCAGGTGGCAACTAAACCCACCCTGGAATACAAGCTGAAACAGAGGTGTCACTCATGGACTCTACATGTCCAAGCACCTTTCCACATCTTAAGAAAAGAGGAGAGGCAACTGTCTCAAAGAGTAATCTGTGGCCCCTAGGCATTCATTCTGAATTGCATCTGCGGCTTACACGGCTAGTTAGGACTAATCGTCATTGACTTTCAAATGTCTTTCTGCACTTGGCTTTTACTCTCAGACCTGGATCACATGTGAGTTGGAGTCTGATGATACTTGTGTGATTACATTCTCCTATGTGCAGTATAAAACAATGACTAGAAGTCCAGGCACTAGCATCTGCTCTGCTCGGTTCCTGCCTCTACCACTTATGGCTATGTGATGTGTGCATGCTCCTTCAGCTCATGCCTCATCTGTCAAATGGAAATGATTTCATAGTATAATTATAATGATATGCGTTAATGCTAAATAAAACTCAGGCAAGTTAAACATTTAATAAATGTGATTTTTTTTTCTTAAGAAATATGCTGAACCCAAAGAATACCTTGAAATTAGTGTTTCATAGTTGGGGTACAATATTGCATCAGAAAATAAAAACTCATAATCAAAAGTTTAGTTCAGCAAACATTTACCAAATACTTGCTTACTAGATGTCTGACCCTACTGAAGGCCAAGAAGATGCAAAGATAAAGAAAGCATTATGCGTCGCCACATTTTCTCTAAGTAACCAGAAAATACTCATAAGCTTAAATATATATCAAAGGTCCAGCTGGATATAAAATTGATTAAAATCACCTCTTAGCAAAGAGCTGGAGGTCTCTCCACTAAGTTCCACCTAAGATATTTCTTCTGAAATAAGAAATAGCAAAGAGAAAAATGTAGAGACAAATCTTGGTTCTAGAGAAGAATTAGCTTCTTTGATTCAAGATCAAGTTTCTCTTCATAATAACCATATGGCCCTCAGCCCTCCCTCTCTCCCTAGACATACCATCCTAGACTCCCTAGATTCAAAAGAAATAGAGGTAGCATTGTGTGGGGTTTCATAAATTAAAAAGTTTTCTCAGTCCCAGAGAACAAATAGATATATGTTCTCTCTTATATGTGGAAGCTAGAGAGATATTTGGAAATATTGGCAACATCAGATAGATGAGTGACAGAGGGTGATTAGGGAAGGGAGGGGAGAACAAAATCATAAAGAATGCAATATATATTGAAATACATAAAATTGACAATTCCAATCTCAAAGATTTGCAAGGTGAGTGTGAGAGAGGAAACCTGGTGGAGAGGGCAACAAGAGTTGTGTGCATGTATTTTTCTGACATACTTTACCCCACTATGATGTAAAATTACCACACACCCAATTAAAAAAAATTAAAGGGGCCGGGTGTGGTGGCGCACGCTTGTAATCCCAGCATTCGGGAGGCTGAGACCGGAGGATCCGGGTTCGCGGCCAGCCTCAGCTACCTAGTGAGGCACTCCGCAACTTAGTGAGACTCGGTTTCAAAATAAAGAATAAAATATAGGGCTGGGGGTATAGCTCGGAGGTAGAATGCCCCCGAGTTCAATCCCCAGTACCACAAAAAAA
>PVLC010012338.1:0-45650 GCA_004027655.1 Graphiurus murinus
AAATTCCCTTGAAATACTGCAGAGAACATGTTTGACATGAGCCACAGCTCACATCATGAAACTATGCACTAGGAAAGGGTCACTTCTTAACATAATGCCAAGGAAATAGAGCACATGTGCCATGCTGATATTCTGTCCATGCTTTCTAGGTTGCCTTTGGTGATGTCTCTGTGTTTGCATATGCTCCTGGTACAACAGTACCTCCACTATCTAAGGAAAGGCATAGAACAGCAAGCATGACTTGGTGAAAGCCAGAACTGTGAATCTAAATGTCAGTGGTTGCATGAAAAATTCAAATACCAGTGCTAAAATCAAGGCTTGTTTTGAGAATTTAATTACAATATACAAGTGCTCAGCAGTTCCTGAGGTATATTATGATTTCAATTAAAGTTATTGATGATGACTATAATGATAGTGATGATGATGGTGGTGGTGGTCATAATTAGTTGAATGACTCTCTCATCTTAGACTATTTTAAAATATACCATACATCATTTACTTAGAAACCATGGTAGAGCTATGCACATACCTTATTTAAATCTCCCTCTCCCTCTCTCTCTCTCTCTCTCTCTCTCTCTCTCGCCCACATACACACACACACACACACACACACACACGCACACATACACACATGCGCGTGCACACACACACACAGTATCCTCTTTGTAGATGAAAAAAACAGGGTCAGAGGAAAGAACCCAATCTTTCAACTTCAAGCATTCCATTTATGCTATAAAGTCTTGCAGAATCCATCTTATTTAAAAACTATCATAGGATCATTTTTCTAGATAAAATTTTATATATTTTAAAATAGATCATACACATTTTCTAAGTTTTTATTTGTTGCCCTTATAAAATGAGGTTATTGAAAAGCATAATGTGTGAGTCAAAGATCAAATTTTATTTTCTCTTTTCAAAACACAACAGGCCAATTAGATTAGATCCTATTGAAAATTTTGCCAATAGCATATATTGGTGAGGATTCAAAGCAACTGGAACTCTCACAAATTGCAGGTAAAACTAATGTCAATTCCTTGTAAACATACATCAGTCCTATGATGCAGTAATTCCATTCTTAGGTATTTATCCTCAAGAAGTGAAAACAATATCCAGAAAAATCTTATGTATGAATTTTTATAGTCACTTTACTAACGGAAGTCTGAACTTACAAGGAACTCAAATGCTTATTCATAGGAGAGTGGGCAAACAGTTGTGATAAGATTACATACTGTAATCCTACTTACAGCAACAGAGCTGAATCTCAAAGCCCATTTTTCTGAGTGAAGGAAGCAAGGTACTATATATGCTCTGATTTTATTCCAAAGAATCTGTAGATGAGCCAAACTATTCTGTGGTGGTGAGATGCAGAACAGTGGTTGCCTGCCTCTGGGGAAATAATTGAAAAGGGGCATGAAGAAATGTTCTGGGGTGATAAAAATGTATACTGTCTTAATAGTATGTGGGTTAGATGGATGTATTTATTTGTCAAGTTTCATTAATTGCAACAGTTAAGATCAGTGCATTACACAGTATACAAATTATACTTTGCTAAAAAACACACAGCAGGAGCTATAATTAGATTTTTCATCAGACTAATATTTTACTTCATCTCTTTATCTTGAGATTAGTTTTAAAGATATCTGTAAAAACACAACTTGGACATGATTTTTATTGCTAAAGTTCCAGCCCCAAGTGCTTTCATCACTACAGCACAAAATAATAATCATCTCCAAATATCTAATCACTCTCTGCTTCTGTAGCTCTTAAGATTAGCCTGGCACATGGATCACCTGCTAAAGACCACATTCCCCAGCCTTTCTTAAAGATCTATGTGGATCTATGATGAAGTTCTACCTAACTAAAATAGGTAATATACACAACTTCTAGGTTGTATCCTAAAAGGGCAAGGAATGTGCTTTCTCCTCCTCTTTTCCCCCTCCCTTGCTGGCTAACATATAACTCCCAGAAGATGTGACATTTAGCCTAACCCAAACGTGTATATATGATAGTGATGGATCGTTAAGATAAAGGAAGCTTGAGTTCTTACCCTGTCAAGCCACCAACACAGCCCTGGACCACCTATTGAGATATCTAAAGGAGAGAAAAAAAATAAACATCTCTGTTTTTATACTTCTGTATTTGGGAAGTCTTTGTGTTATAACCACATAATGCATATTCTAGTTAAAAACTACCCTATGCTTAGGTAACCTCTGTAGGACTGCTTTTGGAATCCACTAATTTCTACTTGAGAAGAGGGCTGCAGAGGATCTGAGGCAGAGCTGGCTGTCACATGGGGTCCTCAGCACCTGAAATGAACTTTCAGCCCCACATGAGGTAGCATCTCTGAGATTCACCCAGGCTAGCTCACAGCTCCAGCTACCCTACCTGACTCACATGCTTCCTCATAAACATTACACCCAAGAGATGGAAGAACTATAAAGCAAGCAACTAGGACTACAGTATGGACCTCTCATCCCACGCTTCTCCAGAGGAAGAGATATGAAACCAGTCATTTTCCTTCCTCAGCAACATCCTCCCTCACTCCCCAAATAGATTATTTCCTTGTCAGTCTAGCCTGACTTTCAAAGTTTCATTCCATCTCACCAGTTCACATTTTGCTTACTTATATATCATTTGCTCCTGGTTTTGCCACAGCCTTTCTGCTATACTTCTCAATGTTTTTCCCCCTCAGTGCTTTTTAATCTGCCCTTATGATAACCTCTAGATCAATGCTGCTTTCCTGTCATCGATATGTCAAGAAACTAACCATCTAGATATTTCCTTACACTTTGCCCTTTTCAAAATTAATTTGCTTCTTTCAGCACACTTTTACTTTTAAACAGGCCTTGAGTTAAGCAGAAACATTTAGTGTCTCCAATTTGCATATGAGATGCTTGAGACAGTGAAAATAATAAGTCCAAGGTTACATAAGGGTCCAAGGTTACATAAGGAGACGGGGCAAAGAGATAGGGCAAAACAGGGTCTCCTAATTACAATCTAACACTGTTCGCTACACCATGATCTTTCTCTTTGGTACCCTCTTGGAAAGTATGGGAACATATCATGAGCAGAGCACTCTTCTCTAGATGAGAAAATGATGAACAAGGACAAAGAGGACAGTTCTAAATTTCTACAAACTAATCTTCCTTCCCTAATTTGGCAATTGGTACCATAAATTCACCATCAAAGATGTGTGTGTGTGTGTGTGTGTGTGTGTGTATACATACATATATATATATATTCATTCCTCAGCAAAATCCACCCTCATTCCCCAGAGAGATTATTTTCTTTTTCAGTCTAGCCCGACTTTCAAAGTTTCATTCTATCTCGCTAGTTTATAGTTTGCTTATATGTTGAGGAACATATATGTATATATACTTCATCCAAGACATTTCACTTTAAGACATTTTTAAGTCGTTCTCCACTGAATCATTTGCCAAATTTTATCTTTCAGCCTCTTTAGAATAAAAAAAAAATCACATCCCTTTATTTTGACAGTTTCTGATTGAGCCATTATAATATCCAGCCTGGTTTAATCAATACTTTTATACCTTGATCTCCATTTTTTATCTTTTCAAATATAGTCTGTATATTGCTGCTTCATGATTTTTCTATGAGACAGATCTGTCCCCGGTGTTTTCTGCTTGAGCTACTTTAATGGTTTTCTTTAATTTTCTGGATGAAATTCACATTCTTTACTCTCATATGTGAGCCTCCTTATATGCAGATTCTCAAGCACTTCTGCAGATCTCTCTCCTCCCCTCCTCTGCATTCATACTTCATTCTGCTCATACTGAGCTACTTGAAGCTTCTCTAATGCCCCATTCTGTTTGCCACCTCTGTGCCAAGGTTCAAAAGCTCAAATATATTTAGAGGTCAAGCATAAGAGTACATGACAGTCTGGGTATAAGGTAATAGAGAGTAGTAGAATTATGTCATGTGTGCATTAAAGGCATTTAAACTCAAATTTAAAGCACTACAGTGAGGCCAAATGGAACTGCTCTTAAGAACTATTCCAATTGCTGGCAGCCAGATTGTAACCCTTGACTGTGTATCTCTCTACGCTCTTTCATCTATTAGATATATCTATATTTTCTTCTACCTTGTCTCATTCACTCGACCTAATTCTTAAACATTCAACCTGATCATTGCTTCTTCTGATCACTGCCCTCCTCACTTTGTATGAGTCCTATGCAGTGTTCCTTTTGCATTTTTCTGCTCTGTGTTATGATTAGATATGGACTCTCCCCTGAAGAGCTCATATATTAATGTTCAGTGTTGATATAACTTAAGGCATAAGGGTTGCAATGGACTTTCTAGGCGGTAGGCAAGTGGGGTGTGGCTGGAGGAGGTGGGACCCCGGGGCATGGTCTTGGGGACTGTGCTTTTGTCTTTGAATCCATCTCTCTCTGCTTCCAGCCTACATGACGTGAGAGTAGAGTTATTCTTTCTCCCTCTCTCTGCTTCCTGCTGCCATGCCCTGAGATCTGCAGATCCAGCCTGACATTGACGGAACCCTGAAATCTACAAAAACTGAGCAAATAAATATTCCTCTCTCTAAGTTGTGTAATCAGTTGTTGATTGGATCACAGCAGTGATCATGTTGTGTTACAATGTGAGAACCGTGAAGGCAGAGCTTGACTATGCCTCATTTCACCCCAGCTTCCAGTGTTTGGCATACAATTGGTGCTCAATATTTATTTGAGTTGATAACTATATAAATAGATCAATTTATGTTTGAATGTAGTAAATTATAAGAACTGAATTGCCTGAATATATGATTCTGAGTCCTATATCTGGAATGTCTATGCTGATGGAAAATGAAGTTTCCTCATCAGTTCCATCCAATTTTCCTACAAGGATTGTTTTCCATAGTTATGAGGTAATGCTTCTTTTTGTTTTTCACCTTTTGTGTGTGTGTTTGGTACTGGAGATTGAACCCATGGGTGTTCTACCACTGAGCTATACCCCTCAGCCCTTTTTATTTTGTATTTTGAAACACAATCTCACTAAGTTACTACGTGCTGGCCTTGAACCTGTGATCCTCCTGTTGCAACCTCTGCCACAGGGTCTAGCAGTTATATTTCTCTTTAAGAAGCCCATATTCTACTTTTCATTTTAAACAACTGAATATCATTAATCTGTGTTTAAATAAAATTTCCCTTTCCTCCTGAAAAGTACAACTCTAGTTTTGCTTTGTTTTGCAGTTAATTGACTTTCATTGAATGGTATATAATAGAGAAATGCCAGTGTATCAGAGTTTCATTTCCAAACAAATACCACATTATAAAAAGCAATTAAATATTAAGATCATAATCTCTTCATCGTCAACAATCTACATGTGTATAATGTAGCAAGTTAGAGATAATGGGATTATAATTGGCTTGGAAAATGAGGTTGGAGGAATAATAACACAAGATGGGCTTCAAAAAGAATGAGGGTAGCAAATTTCTGATGTCATTGGTACAAGGAGAAAAGAACATGTTGGGACTTTGCTGTCTTACAGGAGGTGTTGTGTCGTAGAGAGCTCAGTAACAAACTGGGATGGAAGCAAGAACAACCAACTTACCAATCGCCCCTATAAAAAAGAAATGAAGGGCTCACTTTCTCCCTCAAAGGGCTTCATAAGTAGTGGGTGCCAAATAATTAGGAAACATTAGTTTTGTTGAGCAGCAAAGGAAACAGAGAGAAAAGGAGAAACGTCCAGTTATAAAGTTAGAGCTGAGCTCCTCAGGCCGATCTGCGAAGGGAATAAGGGCACTGGGCTGCTGCCTGGTGAGAGCTGGATCATTAGAGAAGCATGACTATAATCAAGCTCCTTCCGCACGTGACACCAGGATCCCACATCTGCCGGAGGCTGCAAGCTCTGAAGAGACTGCTGATTGAAGTGGGAAAAATGGTAAGAGTAATTTGGAGCCAAATAAACAAGTTTGCTCTGAATTTAGTGATGAGTGTACCCTAGAATAGAGAGAGACCTGTTGTAGCTACAGGATCAGAAGGTAATGTAAAATGCCTTTTTTTCTAGTCTCTTGCCTTCAATAGCAATAACACCAAAGTCACCCCAACTAGAAGTGAGGCAGTGCCCACCTTGCAGCAGAGGACTTCCACTGATATCTCTAGGGCATGTTTTACACAGATTTTTTTATTGGACAGCAAACACCGATAAATGTCAGGATTTTATCCATGTTGATTAGTGGAAATTCAGAAGGCAGGTGATGTTATATATATGTGGATTTTCTGCTGCCCAACACATTTGGGGCACATAGGGATCTAGCTAGTCTGTTATCAGACTCTAGGAGACAGACCACAAATATTTGCTGGTGGGCCCTTTAAGCTGCATCATTGGAGAAGCACCAACCACTGTAGTCCTCTGCAATGGCGCAAGCAAGATTCATAGCTATGGCATTACAACCTGGAAAGAACAGTGTGTTACAGCTCTGTCTCATGACACTGGCATTTATGGTTAGAAAAGGCATCCACCTTTGCTGTGATCCTGGGGCTGAAGTTCTTATCACTCACTGACCTAAAAACTAAAAACCTTCAGTGATCTTGTACCTCAAAAAGGATAAAATCAAAAGAGCATGGCAGCACACATGGCCTTTCTGAAGATGAGTGCTGCCTATTCACTCAAACTCATCCTTTCCCACATGCTTCCTCTATTTGGGCAAAACTACATGGGATTACATTTTCACACATCTTTGCCTTTGCACGTATTATTCACTTTGCTTGCAGTTTTCCTATCAGAATATACCCATGGAAGAGTCTCACCTATCATGTTATGTCTGCTCTAAGGTGACTTCTTCTTATGAAGGGAATATCTATTCCTCCCTATCTTTGGCCACCATGCCCCTCATTAGTTTTATCATTTAGCACATGAGACAACACAAGTAAAATACTTAGAACAGTGCTCTGCAAACAATACACTCAATAAATGCTGGATGCTATTCTTGTTTTATCACAGAATTTTGCCATTATCAGTCCACATCTGCTTCTGTCTTCACTACTAGACTGTAAAGGTCTTAAAGGGAAGGAAAGGAATATAAAGTATTTATCTTGTTACTCTCATTACTTTTTCTCTGTGTCTTCACTTAAAATCTATATGGCTCCCAATTATTTTGATTCCCAGGTAAAGGGGAAATATTGTAGTATTAAAAGCTATGGCTTTAGGAAAAGGCTTTTTTTTTTTTAATTAAAAGCTAAGGAAGTAACACCTCATTTTGAATCCTCACTCTGTAGGATTTTGTGTACCTGGGATTTTTCATTGTATTTTTCAACTCCTATATTCCTAGCTGTCTCATCAGTAAAAGCAGACGAAAATATCTACAATGTAAGTTTTTCTTAGATTTACAAAGGTCAAGTTTGTTAGGCATATATCACATGGCAAGACTGTTATAAATGTACAACTCTGACCTCGAGATGAAGATGAAAGTCATCTGTATACTGAAGGGGAAGTGTTATAACAAGAAGAATTTATTAGTAAAGAAAGTTTCTCCAAGATTCAGTGTTAACAAAAAAGAAATAAAAAATGAGTCATACAAACTTTTTCAGACTACTTTGCTCTTTTACTGTGAAATACAAAGGATGTAATTGTATGCAGTTGGCAGACTCTTACCCTTAATGTGAAACTTGAGAAAATCCAAAATGCAATCTTTGTTTTATAAAAATCAGATCCAGAAGTATAATGTTCATCTCCTTTAGAAAGTGACTCAGTAAAAAAGTACTTGTGCTCAAAGGAAAAGAATTTAGGACATTAAACTTTAAAAAATGATACTTTCCTTTGACTCTGGTACTGAAGGAATAAGAAAGAATAAAGGTTTAAGGTAAGACTCGTTCATTTAGACTTCTCTATATATCTCTATCTTTCTTTTTCCTTCCTCTGTCCCTCTACCAATTGAATGGAAACAATTTATCAAAAAAGCATTTACAATAATGCTGAAAGCCTGGTGTTACATGCCTGTAACCCCAGTATTTGGGAGGCTGAGAAAGGAGGACTGCTGATCAAGGCCAGCCTCAGTAACTTATTTCAAAATAAAAGATAAAAATGTCTGGGGGTGTAGCTTAGAGGCATAATGGCCTTATGGTCAATTCCAAGTACCACAAAAAAATTAAAATCATCAGAATATTAAGCATAAAAATCCAAAGACCATTATGAAGATTTAGTATTGAAGCCAGGTATGATGGTGCACACTTGTAATCTCAATACTAGAGAGAGTAAGACAGGAAGATCCCGGGTAAGAGACTAGTCCCAGAAACTTAAAGAGAGGCCCTCAGCAGCTTAATGAAACTCTATTTCAAATACAAGAAAAAACAGTGCTGGAGGTATAGCTCAGAGGAAGAATGCCCCTGAGTGCAATCCCTAACAACACACACACACACACACACACACACACACACACACACACACACACACACAGAGCCAAAGACCTTAATTTACTGTAAAATCACTCAAATAAATAATAGCCTTTGTTACCAAAGCCCTTCTTTTCAACTGAGGAATTGCAAGAGTAAATGGTTCCAGAAAATCATAAAGACTATCCTCTGTTTGTTAAAACAGTCACTAATTCTACAGCAGAGTAGTGACACACACCTGTAATCTCAATGAAGATGCTAAGACAAGAATATCACAGGTTCAAGGCCAACCGCAGCAACTTAATGAAACTTTCAGCAACTTAGGGAGACCCTGTTTCAAATTAAAAAATAATAATAACAATAAAAGGGACAGGGAGTGTAGCTCAGAGATAAATGACCCTGGGTTGAATAACCAGTACAATATCAACCAAAAAACAAAACACCCACCAAAACAAAACTAGTCACTGTTTCTCGGTTTTAGCCACCACTGCAGTGTCACCTTCCTGCAAAGTTTCCCCATATTCACAGGCACAGCTGTTTATTTCTTCAAAATTCAGCCCCACATATTATGCCCTTGCAACATAGCTGGTTGTTTTGTTTCTTAAGGATATTTTCTCAGATGTTTACATTACTCTACCAACTAAACAATTTTATTTTCTTTCATTGTTTCTATTAAATTTTACAATAAATTTGGTCATGAAATAGAGATAGGTATTTTGACCTCCACTTGAAAGGAAGTAAATTAGAAAATTGAGAAGTCGAGTGACTCTGCCCACGATCACACAGCACACAATCTCAAACAAGGATCTCTACATGCAGGACCTGGTCCATTATAACAGCAGGTGCTGGCAGAATGTGAATAAGACCATAGCCCATGAATGTGCCAGGCTCAGAATCCAGGTGCATCTACCAAGTATTCAGTGCTGCTTCACTGATGAGTGGTGTCATCTCTCCTTTCTACTGCTTTTCTGCTCAGCTACAAGATGCCCTTGTGAATGAAATTTCCTTTTGGAAGGATTCTGAACTCATGAACCTCTCTCCACCTACCTCCAAAATACTACCATCACTACTAGTTTTTCTTATTATCATTTGTGTTCTATCTTCAGCATTTCCTAATTCCTTTAGTGAATGTAGATGAATGACAGTAGGGAAAAGTAAACAGTAATAGGAAACCTGATCCTCTGGATGGAATGAATTTGTACAGCTCATGTCCAGGTTACCATTTTCTACCTTTGGAAAGTTGTGGGAAACTGAAAAAATGTTACCACAGGCTTGCCTTCATTAGGGGTATGACTTCCCTCCAAGAGCAAAGGTACTAGATTCAGACGCTTTCTCCTTTCCTGCCCTGACTCTAATGGAATTAATTTATTTAAGTGTCCAAAAACCAAGTGAAGACAGTTTATACTCTCATTTTAAATGAGAAAGAGAGAGAAAAGAAGAAACTGAGAAGGTGGAGTAAAAGTTTGCACCCCTAGCCCTTTTTTATTTTTTAAACAAGGTCTTGCTAAATTGTTGAGGCTGGCTTTGAACCAGAAAACCTCCTGTCTCAGCATCCCAAGTACTGGAATTACAGTTGTGCACCATCACACCTGGCTTCCATACTAAATCTTTATAATGGCTAAGTTGATAACCATAATATATGCCTACATTGTTTCCAGGGTTCTGGGAATTATGTAATTCCTTAAATGAGGTGTATGCAGGCTTCTCTGTAACTTATTTATATATACTGCTGGTTTTCTGGAAGTTTGGAAAAATGTATATATAAGTACTTAAGGATTGGAATCTTAGATATTTAGAGAAGCCAGTTCCAGTGTAAGAAATTCACTCAGCAAGTGCAGAAATAAAACAATTAATGGAAAACTCAAGATTAAAGTGGAGAAGAATATGGGAAAATGATGGAGAAGCAGATAGGCAGTATTTCCTACATATGTGAGAATTGGGTTTGTCTTGAAAATTGAGGAAGTATTGTTTGGAGAATTTTAAGTAGTTTTTTGTTATTTTTAATCTGGATGGCTCTGTATTTAACTAAAGGCAGGTTGGCATGAAAAGGAGATAATCTCTATCAATCCTTCCCCAAACACATTTATAATCCAATTTATTTAAAACCCAAGGACCCAATTGTCTAACTGATTTGACCAAAAAAGGAAGAAGAGGGGGAGAAGGAAGAGGAAGAAGAGGAGGAGGAAAAAGAGATCATAGCAATATCACCTGATATCCCATAATATCTCATGTTTGGTCCCTAGACAGGACACTCCCAAGGTTATATGTATGCCTTTCAAAAGCATGTGATTGTCAACTCTACCTAGAATATGGTTTGGTTTCTTCTAAGATAAACATAAAAATATTCAGACTGAAATAGTATAAATAGAATAAAATGAAGATGAAAACAACAATGCACATTTATATTAAATGAAGATTATATGAGTAATAGAATTGAAAACACTTTGTAAAATGCTATACAAGTAAATATAAGAATATTGCTTCTAACATCTCTAGAGAATATGTGTTATTGAATATAATGCAAAAGTCACTAGGTCAGGGGGCATTATACATGATCTGAAAAACTCCCAGATCCGCTTTTGGGAGTCTGAACATTTCCGACTTGGCTTCCTCATCATCACTGTGTCAGTGCTGGGACTTCAGCTATCATTCCACTATGTGGAACTAGCCTTACAATTTCTTAAGCATAACACAATGCTGTAATCAGACATATTCAAATTTGGTATTTCCAAAGTCATTGTCATCTCATAGAATAAGTGGAATTTGATACTGTCTTGAATATCATGACAGATGGGCTCATCATTTCATAGCAGATGGCAAGATGATTAGGCTAAACTCTGAAATCTTAAATACTAGTGTATGAGCATCTACCCAACAGCTAAGGACACTGAAAGTACCCTTCCATAAAGCCGGCATTTCAAGAAGATATTTGTTTAAAAATCAAATATTCTTTGACTCTAGAGGAACTTAGCTAACTTAGCTTTTCTTATAAAAAAAAAAATACATTCTGTTGTGGGATGAGCAGAAACTTGGTGTCAGGCTAACCTGGGCTTGAGTCTAGATTTGCTGTTTACCAATGTATGATGAGATAATTCACTCAAGTTTTCTTGTCTGTATAGTTGGGTTAATCATACTTGCCTCGTTGGATTTGGAGGATAATTTAATGAGCTAACACACACAAAATTATCTCACATATACCTACTACCTACAAACATCTTTCTTTACTGGCAAGCAGTAAAATTGTTGTACATTTATAGTTGAAGAGAAGATGGTATATGTTTCTTTTTTCACATGTTCTATTTTCTAGATAGCAACATTAATACAATAAACTCTAAGAAATAGGAAAAATAATTGAATAAAAATATATAAACAATACAGCATGCAAGCACATTAGTGAAGATGTACAAAGTCATCTTATCTTTATTAAACTCAATAGATTTTAAAGTATTTCTGCAATTGTTTTGTTTGATCCTCACTATCATTGAATAAAGCTAGATGTGATGGTGCATGCCCATAATCCCAGTATTTAGGAGGCTAAGACAGGAGGAGAACAGGTTCAAGACCAGCCTCAACAACATAGTGAGATCCTTGACAACTTATCAAGACCCTGTTTCAAAATAAAAAGCGCTAAATGATGTAGCTCATTGGTAGAGTGACCTTGGGTTCTATCCCCAGTACCAAAAATTAGAAAAATAAAAAATAAGCTTTGAGGGCTATAAAATCTCTCCAGAGCCCAAAGATTTGTTCAATGAGGAAAAGGGTATGCATGGACTCTGAAAAGTATCACATGTTACCATAATAATCGTTCTCTTACTTTATTCCATTGGCAACATGGATCAGCTACCATACCCCACCAGACCCAGTGTAGCTCATTGTCCTTCTACACAAGCAAGCTTCCTTCCTTATAATTCCATCCCTTTAATGCCTTGTATCTGGAGAAGAATGAGACGTCACCTCTCAGCAATGAACAAAGCAAATGCAGCTTGATTGGCTGGGGGAAGAAGGAAGGGAATTTGCTGGAACCCTCAAGAAAATAGCTGTCATCTTCCTCTATAATTTTTACCCCTAGTCTCAATATTTTATCAGTCACATGATGCAGAACACATAATATGATTCTCTCTAGATAACTCTATCCCCACCCCTTTCAACATCAGTATATAGTCTTCACACTGATTTGTCCCAATACTTCACATGGGCTTGGAGCTTGTGGATTCTCTAGAATGACTAATTTCACTTTTATCAATTCAACTTGGAGAACTCTCATTTTAGAGGGAAAGAAAATAATTTGAGCTGGGCATGGTGGTGCACTCCTGTAAACTTGTACTTTGGGAGACTGAGACAGGAAGATCACAGGTTTGAGGATAGCCTCAGCAAGTAGTGAGATTCTCATCAACCTAGCGAGACATTGTTTCAAAATAAAAACAAAATAGGACTGAGGGTGTAGCTTGGAGATAGAATGCCCCTAGGTTCAATCCCCAGTACCCCCCAAAATAAATAAATAAAATAAAAAGAAAATATTTTTAAGGTCCTTGCTTTCTTCCAAGGGTTTGTAAAGTCCCAAAGGTAGAGAAAGCACCTACAGAGAAAGAAAAACTTTTAACTCATCCATCACTGAATCATTTATATATTATCATTTTGGAAGAATTAAAAGGTTTGGCATCATACTGACCTGTGTTCTAACCCCAGAACCTCCCCTTAATGATTTTTACAAATCATTAATAATGGCCACTGCATTGTGGAAGCCAATTGTGAAAAGTGGTATAGTCATTTTACATGCCACCTCTCATAAAGTAAGGAACTAGTGACCTCTCACTGCTATGTTGATGAGTGTAGGTCTGGCACTGAACTGAGTTATTAGGAGCCAGAGATGAATAATACTCCATCTCTGACTTTAGGAATAAGGACTACTTATAAAAACAGAGTAGATATAAAATCATAATGCAGAAGTACTGAGCTGAGATAAAGAGATGATCCAAAAAAGGAAGCATTTGATTTAGTCTAGGGGTATCTTTCCACTGAGTCCCTCCAGTATCTTGTTTTTACATTTACTCTCTAATAAAATGGCTTACTTGTATATCCCTGAAAATAGCTCCCTAAAGATAGGAGTTTGTCTTTTTATATATTTTTTTTCTTTCTGATGCCCATAGTTTAGAATACAGTCATATAGAAAGATCTCAGTAAATATTTAATAAAGAATGGATAGTGAAAGGTGATGTTTAAAACATATTCTGGGTAGAATGAAGAGACCATTCAGGTTTAAATAGGTTTATGCACACATAAATATGAAAGGTCTCATTATGGGAAGTTTTGTAGGTTAGAATCAGAAATTTGGGCTACATCATGTACAATAATTGAAAATTTGGGAAGAGAAAAAGAAAAACAAAATAAATTTTTGAACTTTAGTTTGAATATTGTGTTCAAGATATAATAGTATTAATGATATTAGCCAGGCTTGGTGGCAGACATTTGTAATCCCAGTACTTGGGAGGCTGAGCCAGAAGGATCACAGGTTTGACAGCCTCAGTAATGTAGTGAAACTCTTAACAACCTAGGGAGAACTTGTTTAAAAATAAAAAAGTAAAAATAGCTGGGAAGGTAGTTCAGAGGTAGAATGACTCTGATTTCAATCCCTAGTACCACAAAAATAAAAAATAAGATATAATAGTATTGATAATTTCATAATCTCAATGTCATGCACTGGTAAGGGGAGGGATTGAGTGGGATTGGATCTGGAGGAAAGCATCAAATATTGTGTGCAAGTATATTCCTTTCACTCTATACCTCATTGTGATGTATAATTACAATGCACCAGGAAAAGTATTTTAAAAAGATAAAATGGAAAAAATCAAGAAAAAAAAAAAAAAACACTAGTCTAATAGCCCAGAAATGAAGTGTGGGCCTGAGCAAAAGTGAAAAGAATAGAAGTGGAATTCAGGGATGGTTCTGAAATGCCGTCAGGGTGGTTGTGATTGAACTTGGCCATAACTAGATCCCGTAGGGATTAAGTTTGAGTCTGAAAATTAGAATATTTGTGACAAAGGCAGTGTATCTTGAGCATCTCTCCCTCAGGAAGGAGATTTCCAAATGAAAAGGCTGCCCTCCAGCATTTATTGCCTGCTCCTGGACTTATTACAGACAAGAAGTAGAATTAGAATCCCTGTTGAGACCAGGGACCGAGAAACTTACTCTTTGCCGAAAGTCGAGGAAGATCATAAGGGTCATGATGTTGAAAACCAGGCCATCATCTTGCTTCCATACCCTTCCCTCCTTCCATCATTCATCTATCTATCTATCTACCTATCTATCTATCTATCTATCTATCTATCTATCTATCTATCTATCTATCTATCTACCTATCTATCATCTATCTATCCATCCACATTCCTTGACTACCTACCTCAGGCCAACTGCCATTCTGCCTTTTAAATATTCTATAATGACAGACAGTTTGCTTCTCCCTATGAGTCACAAGACTGCAATAGCAATTGTACAAAATACAGAATGACTCTAATTTTTTTTTTATTGCATTGATTGGTTCTGTTTCTTCATGGGGACAGCAGTAAATTACTCTTTTAAATTTAGCTTTGAGACACTGTAATTTCAGCTCTAAGTGCATAAATTGAACTGCTTTCAAGGATAGCAAAATGATAACAGTGTCCTGGTGCTGAAATACAATGACAAGCTAAAATACAATGCGCTATTACACTGCCCTATGGGGAAATATATATCCATGCTGGGAGGGCAGGCGTGCTTTGTGAGTGCTCTGCTTAAACACACTCTCTGAGACTATTTTCTCTCTAAGAAGTAGAAATGATAATGCATACTCTGTCTAACTGAAAGGGCTGGTAAAAGGATCACAGGAGACAATGTCTGTGAATGTGCCCTGTGAAACATACTAATAAGAGGGAGTATTATTTTTATCAAGGCAGGAGTCTTTCTTTTTTTTCTTTTTTGTACATGTCAGGCATATTCTGTGTCCCTAATTCCACTGAATCTGACTGGGATAGGCAAACAACATTAACCCAGGGAATAAATTGTTGGGCTAATTTTGTTAGCAACTAGCTAAGTGACCTTAAGCTAAATGTTTCACTTTTCTTTTCTTTTAATGCTTAAAACAGAGATGATCATAATACATGTCCTAGAATATTTTTGTAAGCCTTACAGCTTCCCATCCATTCCCCAAATCTGTCAGCCTGAAAAATATTCATCCATGTTTCACATTTCTGCACTGAGCTTCATTCCTCCTTCTAATCATTTTCTGGCAGCTCCACCCCTTATCTGGGATTCTGATCCTTCTTCTTATCACTTCTCAATAGACTTCTATCAGACTCCTGAAATACACTAACTTATTTTTTTTTTTTTCGGTACTGGGGATTGAACTCAGGGGCATTCTACCTCTGAGCTACACCCCCAGCCCTATTTTTTTTTTTTATTCTTTATTTTGAAACCGAGTCTCACTAAGTTGCGGAGTGCCTCACTAGGTAGCTGAGGCTGGCCGCGAACCCGGATCCTCCGGTCTCAGCCTCCCGAATGCTGGGATTACAAGCGTGCGCCACCACGCCCGGCCACTAACTTATTTTTTATCTTCCTCTATGGTCTATACCATATGCAGTGTTTTCTCATTTGATTGTAGCTCTAGCATCAAGTATATTGCCTGTAATAAAGTATGTAGTATTTATTGAAATAAATGGATAAGAGAAATATATGACTGTGATTTGTACCTTACAAGAAAGTTATTAATAATTTTTAATCTCATTTGTTAAATATGACTGTATGTGTGTGAATTCATGACAAAATTCAGGATGATAGAGGCATACATGCACACAACAATTGTTGA
The DNA here is from genome assembly GCA_004027655.1 of Graphiurus murinus. NCBI lineage: Eukaryota > Metazoa > Chordata > Mammalia > Rodentia > Gliridae > Graphiurus > Graphiurus murinus. The sequence continues at coordinate 16,187 of PVLC010012338.1, forward strand.
GCCCTCCCTCAGTTCCCACTCCACTTTCTCTCCCTCCCCACCTTCCCATTCATGACACCGTGATTGGCATTGAGAAGTTTGAATGTGTATGACATACAGTACCTGTTGTAAGCAAACCACTGCTCCTTTTGTAAAAGTAGCTATCTATGAAACAATCATATGTTTCAATTATATTTGACAAGGCATCCCTGATTCAAAATCTAACCATCTTGCAAGAAGTATACACAGAGACAGTATAAGTGAAGAAAATTTTAGTTAAGAACTTTGATGGTAATTTGTTCCTTCCTGCACCTAGTTAGATACATGAAAGGTGAAAATTCTTTTTACTGTTATCACCCCAAAATCTAACTATTACTAAGACCAAGAAATGTGTGAGAATCTTTATTAAAGCACTAAAAAATCTATTGAGATATATAAAAGAAGATTTTGTAAATGGAGGAACTAAATATTTTGAAAATACCACTTCTCTCTAAATCAATTTAAACATCAGTTTGATCCTGTTCAAATCCTGGTGTATCTTTGGTAATGTAATAAAATGATTCAGTTAATTATCTGGACTATATAATTACAAATAGCTAAGAGAATTTTGAAAATTTTGAGATCAGAATTCAATAGTATGTATTAAAACTTTTAATATTGCGTTCAATATAGCCCTAGGATAAAAAACAAAAGAAAAAAATAACACAATTAAATAGAAACTATAGAAACAGATCCAAGTATATATAAAACTTGTAAGCAGTAAAGGTCACAAATGAGTGAGACAAGGTGGGTTAATTGACAAAAGAAAACATTTTTCATTTGGGGGAGAAATTATGTTAACTCACATCTTACCATACACCAAAATAAATTCTGGTGCACTATGTAGTTAAATTAACGGAATGAATGAATGAGTGAATTGTGAAGAAAATAAAACAAAAAAATAAAAGAATATAGTTTTCCTATGGAATGCGCTTTCTGAACATAAAAGCCATGAGAGACATCACAAAGAAACAGTACCAATGTAACAGGCTTGCTTTATGATGCTAGCTACGTTCACTGAGTGAAGGCTAGGTAAGTGTCAGGCATCATTCCACATGCTGTTTGTGTGTTTTAAGTTGAGGTATTGTCACCCAGGAGTTGTATGTAATTAAGATGCCAAGTAAGGCAGAGAAATTATAAAATAAATTGAAGAAAATCATGTCGTAAGATGTCAGGGGCAAGAGTCACATCCAGGCAAGCAGGTACTCAGAGTCTCTGCTCATCACTTAGCTCTTTGGGCTACTACAAAATATATAACACATCTGCAAGTTAAAAATAAAATAGATTAAGACCCATAAAGCAAAAGGCGGAAAATGCATTGGAAAATGATTTTCAACAACTACAATCACAAATACATACTTTTTTATTATTCCTTCTCATGTCTCTACTCTTCTTACTTCATGTGCCATGTTTAAAAAATACATGTAAAGAATTAATTTAAAGAATACATAAAAATGTCATTGTCTAAAGAATGTGACTATAAATGTGTATGTGTGTGTGCACAAGTAAAGAGTTTCTATAAAATAATAATGAACAATACTCAAGTGGAAAATAAATGGTCAATAGCATGATCTGAAACTGTGGAAAGATTTAGAAATAATCTATTTAAAAAACGTACATTTAACCTTACTAATAAACAAAGAATAGCTAAATAAACCATCAACATGCTATTTCTCATCAAGTCAAAAAATATGTAGCTGTATATTAGTACACAATTTTTGGAAGCAATTTATCTATAAATATCAAGAATATTTTAAAATCAAAACAAAAAGGTGAGATTTATTTAAATGTGTCAATTCTATTAGCTACCTGTCTTACGACATTTTCTGAGATCTAAAGAGTTATATAGAAGTTAATGCACAGACGTGACCTTAAAATAAGCAAATTGCTCAGAATAAACTAAATGTTTGACATGAGATGGGGCAAGCCAATCAAATGATACTGATAGAATAAATATTTTACATGAAATATTTAATAATGTGAGAAAATGTTCTTGACAGAAAATCAATTGAAATATAAGAGTAGTCCAAATCGATATTTTAAGGAGTTGTAATACAGACAAAATAAACTCTCAGCTATGGTCATTTGACACCTGTACCTATGGCCCTGGAAACAAGAGAGCTTTGAATGGCTACTAGAGTTGATCAGCTTCCCTTTGTGCCTTTTGTTCTCACTGATTGATTGGAAACCCATTTAGATTTTGGAAAGGTCAGGGAAAACTGAAGAAAAGGTGAAGCTCTTCATCCCACCTGAGCCCAAGTCTCTCCAATCCTGGCTTTCCATTCCCATTGCCACTGAGAATGCCACTTGCAGTGTGACAAATCCTTCATAATCTCCTCTGCAGCTTCCTCCTCCTCCTCCTCCTCCTCCTCCTCCTCCGCCTCCTCCTCCTCATCCTCATCCTCATCCTCTCCTCTTCCCTTTTCTCCTGTTTCTCTTTCCTCTGTTTTAGAGGCCAACTTTTTGAAGATTTTCTTCTTCCTAGTCCTGGATCACTTTGCAAACACCCTCCTGAGCAATGCCCTAAAATGGAAAGTAAAAGTAAAAAAAAAAAAAATGTTCAAAATTTTTACCAGGGCTAAGTTGCTAAGCAACCATTTCCTTTGTCTGTAAGTGTATGGAATATGACATTATTTGGAATGTGTTTTCAGTCCTCACCTTAATACAAAGGAGCAAAGTAGGGGAGCAGGGAGGAAGTGAGGGAGGAGGTGGTAATAGAGAAACCTTTAGATTGAAAAATATAAAGATATAATAGGAGGGGGAGAAACACCAAAGGCACCCACTATGGAAGTTTCAACCCACCACCACCACATGGTGCCCAAAACTTCAAAATGGAACAATTCTTATATTGGCACATTTTTTATGAGAACAAACATATGGTTATAAGCATATTCTTACCTTCATCATAATCTGCATATTTCTCTCTACGGGAAAATTTAAATGCACTGTTGACAGCTTTTTATAGTCACATAACAGGAAAGCAAAGAAATGTTATGATTGAACTTTCTCACAAGGTACCACAGACCCTTAATCTCAATATTTTTTATATTCATAAGACTGTGGGTCTCTGGTTATGCACTTTTTCTTTGACCTCATTGTTGGCCCCAGGAATTGCCTATCAATTTAAAAAAAGGCGATGCTGTTTATTTGTCAAAAGAAGCCCCAAACTCACTTTCTACTCCATTTTCAAGTGTATCAGTTTTACTTGTTGAAGGACACGAACTCTTATTAGGTATCTTTTATTAAGAAATGTGCAAAACTTAGAAGGATATGAATAAGCTAATTCAGAAAAAGACTTTTTGCTCCTCTTGCTAGCTGAGATGCTCAGATAAAAACTTTTGTCACCATTAAAAATAGATATAATCCAAGATTTGGGTATATTTAGATTTCTGTGATTCTTAGACCTGGTCATTGGTAGTCCAGAAAGGATAAGTACTCTACCAGGTCCAGCTAACTCCTCAAAGATCACATTGTATTTAGTGAACAAGGATCCAGTCAACAGTGAAATTTTGCTTTGTTGGTCAATATGATATTTTTCTGCACATTTATTTCCATTTAGGTATATGTAAAGAGATGGATGATTGAGGACTCAAAGTTTTCTAGCCAATGATGTATTAAACTTCATCATCATCTCCAACATTGTCACCTGGCAGAGAAATGGACTTGGTGGGAATCCAGAGATCTGGGCTTTAGCCCTGTATCATCAATAATAAATAGTATCATCTTGGCTGCTGTTTTATCCTCCTGTCATCTTTTTTAATGAAATGAATCATACCTAAAGAAGCAGGTATAAGCTGAAAGTGTCAAGAACATTAGTAAGATAAACAACCTGTACTTAATATTCAGATTAAAAAATATAAATTTCAAGTACCTTAAATGCCTCTGTATGCTCCTTTATGCTGTTTCTAAATAGTATCACCCTACCTTTTGTTTTCCTCAACCTAGCCATTATCGTAACCTTTACTTGACTCATCCTGCAACTTTTTAGGTAATTTTTATTGTGAGATACTTGCAAACTTGGAGAAAATTTGCAAGCACAGTATAAGTAAATCCTGTGTGCCCTTTACCCAGATATACTATTTTACTGACATTTTGCTCATTTGCTTCATCTACCTATATTCTGTTGTAAACCACTTGAGAATAAGTTGCAGATATTTTCTTTTTTTTTTTTTCAGCACTGGGGATTGAATCCAGGGGCATTCTACCTTTGAGCTACACCCCACCCCCATTTTTATTCTTTATTTTAAAGCAGGGTCTCACTAAGTTGTGTAGAGCCTCACTAAGTAGCTGAGACTGGCCGCAAACCCAGATCCTCGAGTTTCAAACTCCCAAGTTCTGGTATTACATGCCTGTACCACCACGCCCAGTTTGACATTTTTCTTATTTACCCTAAAAGATGTTTTTTTTTTTAATGGCAATTTGTATTTACTGGGAACAAATATGCTCACATAATAACATATAATTGTCCAAAATTGAGAAGTCTAATAGGCCTCATATTTTCTTATATGTACTCCATTTTAAACATCATCAACTGCCCCAATAATACCATATATGCTTTTTTTTTTACCCATTCTAGGATCCAATTAAATACTACACATCTATTTATTTGTTATGTGTTTTTATTAGAATCACTTTTGTCAGTCCGTTTTTACCTTTCTTAACTTTGAGAGCTCTCAAGACAATAGGATAATTACTTGGTAAGTTATTATTCAATTTGATTTTATCTGAAGTTTCCTCACAGTTATATTTAAGTTATGTACCAGAAAAGTGATGTTATTTTCTTTATAGGAGACACATAATGTCAGTTGGTTTAATGCCCCTGGGTTCAATCCCCAATAACACACACATACACACACACACACACACACACACACAGAAACACACTGTCAGTTGTTCCTAATACTGGTGATATTAAATGTATCACTTGATCTAGGTAGTATATACCAAGTTTCTCCAACATAAATGTGCTATTTTTCCTTGGTAACTAATAAGTAATTCATGAGGAGATAATGTAAATATCTTATTGCCCATCAAACATAGACCTTCTACTTTCAGATCTGCTAATGTTTTTCTAACTCTAGCATTCCATATATATATATATGGATCCATCTTGAGCTGACTCTTGTGCAGACTGAGAAAGTGGGGTTTATTTACATTTTTCTGCATATGGATAACCAGTTTTGCCAACACCATTTATTGAAGAGCTTTTTTCCAGTGTCTTTTTGGGTCCTTTGTCAAAAATCAATTGACTAATATATATATATTAGTTGCAGTTCTACTGAAATGTTTCCTTTCTCACCCATTTATTTCTCTATTCATGTTTTATATGGTATAAACTCATATTACTATTTTATTTTATTTTTTATATTTTTTCATTGGTGAATTGTAATCATACATCTTTGTTAGGTTCAAGCTGGTGAAGGCATGCATGGATATATTTCTCATTTAACCCTTCCCCAATTCCCACCCCACTCCCTTGCCCTCCCTCCTTCTCAGGTTCATTTTAGTGATTGACTTTGATATGTTTGTGAAAGTACATCATGTGCATTAGGGTGTTCCCCCCCTCCCATATCACCTTCAGTTAAGTCAACTTTTTTGCACATCTAAGGTTTCTCCTTCTCCATCTGAAGTCCCTCTTATGCCCCATTTTCTCCCTAGCATCCACAGATTAAGGAGAGCATACAATTTTTTACTTTTTATGACTGATTAATCTCATTTAACATAATGTTTTCCAGTTCCATCCATTTCCCTGCAAATGACATGATTTTGTTCTTCTTTATGGCTGAGTAAAATTCCATTCTGTACATATCCCATAGTTTTGGAATCCATTCATTTGTTGATGGACATCTTGGCTGGTTCCATAGTTTGGCAATTGTGAATTGTGCAGCTATAAACATAGATACACATGCATCAGTCTGATAGTTTGGTTTCCATTTTTTTGGGTAGATACCCAGAAGTGGTATTGCTGGGTCATACGGTAGGTTCATTCCCATTCGTCTGAGGATCCTCCATACTGTTTTCCAAGTGGTTGTGTTAATCTGCAATCCCACCAACAATGTATTGGGGTTCCCACTTCTCCACACCCTCACCAACATTTGTTGTTGTTTGTGTTTTTTATGATTGCCATTCTGATTGGGGTTAGGTGAAATCTCAAGGTAGTTTTGATTTGCATCTCTCTGATTGCTAATGATGTTGAACATTTCCTCATACATTTATTGGCCATTTGTATTTCTTCTTTTGTGAAGTGTCTATTTAGAACCTTTGCCCATTTTTTAAATTGGGTTATTTGTCTTCTTAGTTATGAGTTTCTTGACTTCTCTGTATATTCTAGATATTAGTCTTCTATTAGAAGAGTAGCTGGCAAAAATTTTCTCCTACTCTGTGGGCTCTCTGTTGAGGTACTTGATAGTTTCCTTTGCTGCACAAAAGCTCTTCAGTTTAATGCAATCCCATGTATGGATCTTCCTTTGAGTCACTTGTGCATTTGGGGTCTTGATTAGACAGTTTTTACCCGTGCCTATGTGTTGAAGTTTTGGCCCTATGCCCTCTTCACATAGCTGTAAGGTCTCTAGCCTGACTTCCAGGTCTTTGATCCATCTTGAGCTGACTCTTGTGCAGAGTGAGAAAGTGGGGTTTATTTACATTTTTCTGCATATGGATAACCAGTTTTGCCAACACCATTTATTGAAGAGCTTCTTTCCAGTGTGTTTTTGGGTCCTTTGTCAAAAATCAATTGACTGTAAGCATGTGGGTTTGTTTCTGAATCTTCTATTCTGCTCCATTGGTCTATATGTCTGTTTTTGTGCCAATACCATGCTGTTTTTATTACTGCGGCTTTATAGCATAGTTTCAAGTCAAGTATTGTGATGCCTCCTGTGTGGTTCATGTTGCTAAGAACTATTTTGGCTGTTCTAGTCTTTTTGTTGTTCCAAATGAATTTAAGGACGGATTTTTCTATGTCTGTGAGGAGTGACCTTGGTAATTTAATGGGTATTGCATTGAATCTATAGATCACTTTGGGGAGGATGATCATTTTGATGATATTTATTCTGCCTATCCAGTGGAGGGGGGCACTTAATTCAATATACTATGAAACCAAAGCAGGATCTCTGTTTAGTTTCCAAATTTTATCTCATGACATTTTCTTCCTTACAATGCATATTCCAGCAACTCTAAAGTATTTGTCATTTCTGGCACATAGTACCTGTTCTTTGCCTTCATCTGTTCATGATGTTCTCTACTGAAAGTGCTAGTAACTCCTCTCCCCTTCCAAACTCTCCGTCACATACCTTAATAACTGTCTTTCAACTAACATTCAGTCATTTCACAAGTATTTGTTAAGTACTCCCTGTGTGTCTGGCACTGTGTTGGGTGCTGGAGATACAGAGATGACTATGACAAAGTCTTGCCTTAAAGAAGCTCAGAGTGTGCTGCAGGTGACAGGCAGGTCCCAGCAGGGAACTAAGGACCACTTCTTATCCCAGCTCTGCAAGGCCATTCAGCTCTTCTTGGTGGCAGTTACATAATCTGAGTCTTGGAGAATCTGGGTCCTAGGAATTATCCAGGGCAAAAGGAAGAAGTGAGAGCCAAGGCTGACAAAGTTGGACTCCCAGCGTCAGGGCTGTCAGTTGCCTACTGACTTTTTTCAACACTTCTGTGTGGATCCCATGGCGGCACTTACCACCTTCTGCTCTAATCATGCATGCATTAGTTCTTCCTCAAGAAATGAAAAAGTAATATATGTGCATAAATCAATGCATCAATATGAATCACACTAGTATGCACAATCTTCATGCACAAGAGAGAAAACATAAGCTCTGTAAGAGAAAGACCTAAGCTTTTTTCATCTTATACTTCCAGATCCTACTTCTGAACCTGGCATCTTAAGATGTTTAATTACCAGTTGAGGGAATGAATTAATAAACAAATGAACAAAACAACCAATCAACACTTGGGGAGCTCTCCTACAGATGTCCCAGCTGTACAATCACATTGCTCTGGGCTGTAATCTCCCTGCACAAAATCCGCGACCCAGGACACCCTGTCCAGGCCCTTGAAGGCTGGGCTCCTGTGTTGGGAAGGACAGGCTGCTCAGATTGTCCTCCCATGGTATCATTATTTGTGACTTCTAGAGCTAGACAGAACACTGTCATTGCCAGTTTGGGGAAAAGTGTCCTGAGATTTAGAGTCTCAGAATTTTGTCTGTTCTATGAAACACAGTCCCTGTTTCTCCACTGTCATGTAGTTTTAATTCCATTTCAAGATACACAGTAAACACTTACTATCGTGCATCATGAACTCATGCATACAAATCAAATGACAAGCCGCCTTTACTCACAACCGTGATGGTAATTATTTAATGGACACAGTAAGTGGTAAAGACCGTCCAATCAGATCTTACACTCTTGTTATTAGTGCCAGGGAAGCAATTTCAAACAAATTCTCCTGCCAACCCAAGAGAATCAACTACACAAAATGTGAGAAGGAATAAAACAATTTTATTAATGTTGAAGGATTAAACTGGACTTCACTGTGGATCACAGGCAATCCACTAGAGATTGCAAAACAGAAATCTCACCACTTATATACAGAGGCAGATATAAGCCTTTACATGCATGCTAATTGTCTTTATCTGAAGAAAAAAATAAATCTTTTGTTTTATGACAAACAGGTAGTTTCAACTTGGAGGCAGGTACCTAAAGCAAATTCCCACAGAAACACAGTGATAGAAACCCATCTTTCCTGGGGATAGCATTTTAAAGATGGGGTTCTGATGCCCCCAAGACAGACATCTCTGGGAGACAAAACTCTTACTCAGGTTATTTAGTTTTTAAAGAGATTTACATATATCTCAAAATGACAGGGAAAAGATTTACAATGTCAAGTTTTCAGGAATACTAAAAGAAAAAGAAGAGGGAAAGTTCTCATACTGTTTTGGCACAAGGAAATTTAAAATTTATACATATGTATACAATTTTATACATACAAAAATATATGTATGTGTGTATGTGGATGGATAGATAGATGATGATAGATAGATAGATAGATGATAGATAGATAAAGTTATGCCCTTACATTAACCATCTCTCATTTATTCAATTCCTATCCCTGTTCTGTCTCTCACATAACCTATGAGTACAATCATGACTTCCAACCTGTGATTATTTCTGCCTGTTCTTTAGACTGTGTGTTTGTCCTTAAGGAAGCCCATTTTGTTTTGTTTTCCTTTTTTTTTTCTTGTATGTGTGTGTGTGTGTGTGTGTGTGTGTGTGTGTGTGTGTGCGTGTGTTATTGGAAATTAAACCCAGGGGCATTATACCTCAGAGTACACTTCCAGCCCTATTTTATTTTTTACTTTGAAACAGGGTCTCATTAGTTGCTGAAGGCATTGCTAAGTTGTTGAGGTTGGCCTCTAACCTGAGATCCTCCAGTCTCAGCCTCCCAAGTACTTGGATTACAGGCATGTACCACCACATTCAGGTAGGAAGACTGTAATTTATAATGATCTGTCCTCCTGGTCTATAGATGAAGATTGTTTAGCCCTCACATAAACCAAAATTCTGACTATTCCCAAACTTCCTGGGTTCAGATTCATCTGTTTTTTTAATGCCTGTAACTGAGCACCCTTAGAGTATATTGTTGATTTCCCTTGTGCAGTCTGCTGCTATTATTTATTCACTTATTCAGTAATAAATATTTATTGAACATAATAAATATTTATTGAATGATAGGCATTTTTATCTAATATCTCTCTCTTTCTTTCTCTCTCTCTCTTTCACTCACACACAGACACACACACATACACACACACACACACACACACACACACACACACACACCCTGCGGAATCTAGCATTTAACATTTCTAGCCTTTCATCATGGAATTGCAACTTTCTCTCTTCATTCCTTGTCTTCCTACAGCTCATCTGTAAAACTGCATCTTTTTTTCATGTGAACTTTCTAGGACAGTCCATTCTGCAAATATTTCTTCTTTGTCTTTTCATGAAAATGAGTCACAAGTTGGAATATATCTTTTGTCAGAATACATGCCCTGGCTTTTTTATTTGGAAAACATGGTGACAGCATACAGCCCTTGGCTGCAATTCCCTGTCCCCTACAGCAGGCAGCTGTCATCACTGGCACCTGGGCTCTATGATTCAGGCTTCTCTGCTTTTCTGTCTGTGGTGATGATTCTTCATTTGCCAGAGCAGGGACAGATGGGGATGGCGTGTCCTGAGAGCTCTTTAGCACCAGCCTTTTCTGGTCATCTGATTCCCTGTGAAAGTCTTCAGTTATTGGAGTTCTCTGTGCCCTCAGATAGATAAGATGTATTTGCTTGCTGATGACGTGGCCCTCAGTTGGAGACAACCTCAGTGACCAGTGAACCTGTGCAGTAATAACTGAGAGTGATTGGTACTGAGTCCACTGGCACAGGCTCCTCCCACCCTTCCAAGGGACACGTGCTCTGAAATCTTCAAAATTACTTCTAGTGTGCTTTCTTTTGATCTTCCAAATCACTTTAAATGCTCTCCAATTGGCATTAATTAACATCAAAGTGATTACTTTGCAAGCCTCCAGGGGGAGTCCACAGCTTTGTAGATGTTAGGGCTGCAGCCAGTCCCTTTCTATAGATGCACCAGTTTGGAAGTATTGATCTGAGGGATGCAATTGTGCAGATCTGTCTGAATACTTGGTGTCCATCTGGGGAATATGGCCCAGCCGTATAGTGACAGCATGTGTTCTGGTTGGAACCAGCACCATGGAACCTGGTGTCCAGTTCTGTCATTCAAACCTCCTCACTGTGCACAGGAAAGATTCACCAGACACTTTCTATCTTCTATATCCCTTTCTGTCTCATGTTTTGCTATTTCTCCTTGTCCATTGTTATACAGCCTAAATAGTTTGCTGTATTCTTTATTCAGATTGCCTTGAATAATCGAGCTCTTTCTTCACTCAGCAAAATCCTACCCATACTTTGGAGCCATTGCCCTTAAACAATTCTTCCAGATAAAGTCGATATTGTTCCATTGTTTATGCTGACAACATTAAGGTTATGCACATCACATTGAGATTTTAGTTAATTCTATGTTAGCATTCCCTTTCTATGAGTGAGTTCGTTTGTTTGTTTCTGAGCACATTCTCCATATAGTATTAATCTTCATATTCTCAGTGTCTAACACCATGCTTCATGCTAAGCAAGTACTCACTAATTGTTAGCCAAACACACAAATGTGTAATTATTCATATTTTGGAGTGCTGAGAATTCTGGTAGCCAGGTTCCCAGAGGAGAATGAAACAATTTGAAATAGATAATCTTGATATCATATTAAGTCATATTTTTTATAATTAAATAAAAAATAGAAAAGTCACTTCTGACTATTATAGACCTTTGCTGTCTACTGACTCATGAGGATCAAGATCATTGAAGTTTCCATGTCAATCACAGGTCTAGAAGAGACTGGAAGTTGGCATATGTATGTGCCAGTCTAAACCCCAGGCCAAAGGCCACAAGCTTCCAGAGCTGGGTTGTTCTGCCTGCCCATCCATCCATAAGGCAGGGTTTCAATGGCTTCTTATTCAGAGTTCTGGGATGAAAGCCTCTACCAACACGCTGCAATGCTGTTAACCCTCCACCGATGGAGAAGCTGGGTTCTGTGTCTGCAGAGGATCTGGAACCCAAGATGCAGAACTCAGGTGAATGATAAATGAAGCCACCCTTAAAGGACCTTTAAGGGACACCCAGGGGTCTTTACAACATGCATAATTCACTCATTTGAATACTCTGAGAAGGACTTTTTAGGGCTCAGATGTTCTAGGAAACATATAGGTTTGATTTTAGTATGAACTGGTTCACATTTTTTTTTCTTTTTTGTGGTACTGGGGATTGAACCCAGGGGCATTTTACCTCCAAGCTACATCCCCAGTCCTATTTTTTATTCTTTATTTTGAAACAGGATCTCACTAAGTTGTGGGGAGTCTCTCTAAGTAGCTGAAGCTGGCTGTGAACCTGTGATCCTGCTGTTTCAGCCTCCTAAGTACTGGGATTACAAGCGTGCACCACCACACCTGGCTGGTTCACATTTTTAAAACAATTTCTTTGCTTTTGAATAGAATATTTGTACTCCATAGATGAGTTCAACTAGAAGATTTAGAGCTCTGATAAATTAATAATTGTGAGAAGGGAAGTAGATTACTTCTTTGATCTGAGCATTTTTAAAATTATTACTATATAAACCTCTCTGTATTTTTTGTTTTCTTGTAGGTATAATATATGTGCATATGACATGAATATTAAGAGGAATATATTGTCTTAAGATGTACAAAATACTCTTACATGTATATATATTTTCTCACTGACTTCTACAAATGAGATATACATTTTAGCTATATGGGACATTATAACTATATAAATACATATATACATACACACATACATAGATACATATATAAGTACACATACACAAAAACATAAGATATATACTCCATATTGTTATATAAGATATATGGTGCCACCTTAGGAGAATGTGTGTGTGTAAGCCCCAAAATATGACATATTGACTATATAGTATTTTTAATGTATTATATCCATACTAATATATCATAGCATATATTTTATAATTATAGACTTTCACAAGCACACAAAACTTACTCTTTTCCTAAAATAAGTGATTGGAAAGTTTACTGAATTTGGTTATGTTTGAAAGTTTCAGGGGATATTACAAGGCACAAAAATACTGTGTCTATAGACTGAGTTAATATGTCTCTTTCTGAAGTTGACTTTTATTGGACTAAATTATGTACATGATAATGCATATTTTGTAATAAATTATTCACCGCCGCTCTAACTTGTTCAAACTAAATTACTACTCTCTGTGAAAGAAGAATTGCTGTTTTGAACCTCTTCATTACTGTCTAAGGCAGAAAATTTCATCGTTTTTCTGTAAACCTGCAATCAACTGGGAGCCCATTTACTTTAGAGTTCTTGGCAAGAATTCATCCTCCTCTCTGATTAAAGCCTACTGCACATTTCTAAGTAGAATCATGGACCTGGGACAAAGTACACTTCATCTTCACAAGAAGCCTGTGAAGTATCATTATCCCCATTTGGCAGATGAGCAAATCAAGCTTGGTAGTATATTAACAGGGCCGAGATTTAAACCCAGGTGTTTCATACACAAATTGTGGACTGTTTAAAGAGAAAGAGCATTCCCAACGCTTTCCTGAATACTCTATAGTGTTGCTGGATTTGGGATGGATGGAGGAAATCAAGACTGGTGTTACTATTTTTTTTTTTTTTTCAGTACTGGGGATTGAACTCAGGGGCATTCTACCTCCGAGCTACACCCCCAGTCCCATTTTTTATTCTTTATTTTGAAACAAGGGTCTCATTAAGTTGCAGAATGCCTCACTAGGTAGCTGAGGCTGGCCCTGAACCCAAATCCTCTGGTCTCAGCCTCCCAAATGCTGGAATTACAAGCTTCCGCCACCACACCCGGCTCTGGTGTTACTATTTTTAACGTTCCTTATAAAACCAATCTTTATCTCCAAAATGACTTTGCCTGCTCCCTTTTCTGTATGGGATAATAGCATCTTCCCCTTTAACTCATCAGACTTGAGACCTCAGTGGCATCTATGAGCCTCCTCTCTGTCACTTTACATAGTTCGTTATCAAATATTAATTGGATCCTTTGGGAAGGTTGCTTACATCTACCCTTAACACCTGACATCTGTAGTTCCACAGTGGCCTCCTCATGTTATTGCATGTGATACCTTAATTTGCTTTTCCATTTTCCCATCCAAAGATACTTAAATTGCTTCTGATATTTTGTTTTTACAAATAATTCTACAATAAATGTCCTAACACAAGTACCCATGTGCACATGCAGATGGTTTTTATCTAAAATATAGTCCTAGAGGAACTACTTTCTTGAAGAGTGTGCACTTCTGTTAACTTCTAGTTATTGCCAAATCACTCTCCAAAGTGGTTATAAATATTATAACTTCCACCAGAAAAGTATGAGGGCTCCTATTTCTCCATATCCTTCTAAAGCTGAATATTTTCAGGTATTTAGAAGTGGCCTGTATGTATAGTAACATGATACAATCTGCATTGTTTTGTCTTCCCCTGATTATTTTTGAAGTTAAACTGTTTTTCACATACTTGTCAGAGATCAGTTTTTCCTTTTAGAAAATTTTATTTCCCTTTTCCCAATTCACTTTTGGGTTGTTTGCCCTTTTACATTCTTCACTTCTAGGAACTGTATATACATTCTAAATATATATTCTCGTTATTGCTTATTAAAAATATCTTTACCAATCTATAGTTTATCTCCTATTTTGTTTATGGGTCTTGATCACATAGACAAGCCAAACTTTAATCTAATCAGATTTGACAGTATTTTAAGACCTAATATAAATGTTATAAGGTAGTTTATTTACATTTATTACTATTTTAATTTGCATTTATTCCTGTCCTTGCTATTTTATACTTTCATTGATGCATTGTAATTATACATCCTAGTGCCTTCAAAGTGATGCAAACATACATGCACACAGCATGTATAGGAGTACTTGGCGTCCTTCCTTCTGCATCCCACCACACTTTTTCTTCCGTAAATAGAACACAACACTAAAAATATTGATAAGCATTTATAATGATATGTCTATACTTGAAGATTTATCTATATTTTAGTATTGTGTTACATTTACTTTCACATATCATTTACAATGTATATAATTAAGAAATTATTTCTTGTGTTCACAGTTTCCTACATATGTAGTAATAGTAATCAGGTTCAACTTCTCAGAGTTATGGCTTTAGTGCATTTGGAATTCATTTGTACCCAAGACAAGAAGTAGAGATCTAATTTTCCTTCCAGTTTGTTCACTTATTTCCATTTTTTCTGGATCATTTGTTGAGCCATCTATTCTATTCCCACTGATTTTTTATATAAACAATGTTGTAAACCAAATTTTTATACATAGCAGATCCTTTTTGTGCTCTTTGTTCTAGTAAAGTCATTTATTTATACACTTGGTGTATGATATTTTTTCTCCACCCATGAATGTTGTCTCTTGAAAGCTGTTGTTTAAGTAAATCCCTTTTTATTTCCACTCTCTTTCCATTGACCAAAATTTGTCTTGCACCCATGCCCCCTCTGAAGAAGGTAGGGAAGTACAATCCCGCCACATTCCCAGAAGGAGAGGAGAAGCCAAACTATGAAGTGACTGTATTATTTCATAAATATATTAAAAGTATTTCTTTTTCTATCCTTTGGGAGAAAATGTACTCATCTGAGATTTGGAGAAAATCAAACAATATTCATCCAGATCCTATATATTTTGAAGGAGAGATGGTTGGAGAATTTGAATAATTTAGGCACTTTCTTTTAATTATCAGAGGTGTATTTAGGTTTTGAATTTCTTTTAAAGTCTCACTAAATCAAAGGAAATCAAAGGACAAAGCTTCCTAGTAATTCTCCAGAAGATCCTTCAGAACATATCTGAGCCTCTGTGTTTTACATCTTCTCTTATTTTCTTTCACTCCTCACCAATGCCTCATCCGTTTGCCTCAAGCAAGGACACCCCCATCCTGCCAGCTGCTCAGATCATATATGTGAGTGTTGTACTTATTGCCTTTTTCTCCCCCATTCCTCATATTTCATCAAAATTTAAGTCCTGCATTACTTTCCTAGTTCTTAAATCTCTCCACTTCTTCACAGTCCTAAATTTAATTCTCTAGTCCAGGCCACCGTCATTTCTACAAGTGAATTCTGCCCAGTGTTTCAATTTCATTTATTCATCCATCCAACAAATGTTTATTAGGTATCTACTGTGAGCCAAACACTGTGCAAGTCACTCTGGATGGAAAAGTGAATTGAAAAGAGATGAGGTCCCTGTCCTAGTAGAGTTTATAACATAGTGTGGGAAACAGACATTAATCAAATCATCTCACTGACTAGTATAAAATTGTCTCAGTAACAAGGTCTCTGAAGGAGATTCTATAATGGTGTGAGTGAGGATCTGTGAAGAGCATTTTTATTTTCCTCCTCCTAGGTTATAAATTTAAAAAAAAAAACATCTTCAAGGACTAAAAAGGGTGTTTAAAAAGGACTGTCACATTTATATGAATTATTTGCATTTCAGAAACAGCATCAATGTGTTTTTCAGATTTGTATTAAATTTGGGAAAACATAGTTTTTTTAAATAATGATAGAAGTTTTAAGAAATGAGATATTTTTATTAATCATAGATAGAGAATTTTGCCTCATTTGGGATGTGTTGAGATGACCACAGCTCTCTGCCATGTTATCCTAAGCACAACATCACATTGTTTACCTGATTCTATGTTCATCTCTCCCAATAGGATGAAAGCCTCTGGAAAGCAAGTTTATACCGATAACTGTGCTGAAAACACTAAAACCATACTAAGCCTCTGATGGACCCTAAATAATTTTTTGAATGAACAGAGAGGCTAAAAATAGCAGTGAGACTATCGGATTATTTTTTAAATAGCTGCTTATTGCATGAGAATTTTCACAAAATGATAAACAGCAACAACAACAAAACCAAACAGAAAGAGCTTGGGTCTCTTCCAAAGATATACTTTCAAGTATTCAAGTAGAAGGTGTTTAAAATCTTTGCCATTGTTTAATTTCATCCATGGATGAGCAAAAGAACTAGGAATTTCAGCGCTTAACTCACTCCCACTCCAAAGTGTACCTGGTTATCCATTTGTCTAAATGATTCTTTAATGTGAAACCCTCTGTGTGACTTCCAAAGAGTGCCAATTATTTTCTGAACAATGACAAGTCAATGAGCCAAATTAAGTGTCTTTTCTCATCATACTCTAATTAGAATTCTTCCTAGTAGGTAAAGTTCCTTAGCACAACGTTACCATATTACTCTATAATTCAAGGTCATGTTTTCACTGAATAAATTAGATTAATTTGAGTGTCACATTGATTAGGGATGTTGAGCACACATACTCCTAGTGCTTGAAGAACCCATGGAATCACTGAATAACCTTTGGATGCTAATATTAAAAACTTTTTTAAAGGGAGAATGAAGTTGTTGCTTATATTTCCTGAGTTATGAAATAAACTCATCAATAGGAATCTAGAGAAAATATTTTTTAAATAACCATCAATGATTATCTGAAAACAAGTACTTCTGATGGAAAATACAGTTAAAAAAAACTATAGACATTTCAGAGTCTGAAAAATTGTTTAGCATTTAAAGGGATTCTAAAATATTCTAGGCCTATAAATTGGTTGTGCAGGCATCAATTTTCATTGAAGATAATCTTCATTAGGCAGTTTTTGGATATTTTTCCTTCTTAGTATTTGTACTTAACATGGAGTGTTCAACTCCTTTAGATCATATGAAAATATGAGAAAATCCCTTTGTCCAAGGATATTAAAGTAATTTGTAATTTTAAAGACACCATCTCTGGAGAGAGCAAAGTCAGAAAATAAATGTATACATTATCCTTCTCTTTAATTGGAGTTATAGGATATTGCTTTCTCTGCCTCTATGGCTAGGTCTATAACTTCCTTCAGCTCCCTTTAAATCACGCATCTTTGAAAGGTAACAATTCTTTATGTTCAGCAATAAAAGCAGGCCAGCCTTCTTGCTGGGCACAGGAGTTCAGTGACCTGTGGCCAGCTGATGCTTGATGGGCAGAGGTTTCTTCTTGACCCTGTGGTCCTGTCTCATGGAAGCACTCTTTTGAAGATGTGTCATTACTTATTTCTGGTATCTATTGTAAGGAAAGTATAAGTCCCAAATATTTTTACAACTCCACAGGTCTATGCATGAACATTTATAGTTTTGTGAGTAAATCATTTCATCCTTGTTGCTTGAGTTTTTAGTTTAGTTCTGCAACCTTCCAATCATATGCACTCTCCAATGTCAATACCATGTCCTAAAGTCAGGACTGATTCCAGAAACACAAAGAAAATAAATGTTTCCAGTGTCCTATTATTTGGGGTAGGTGAGAAAGGGGCTCAGGGGTAAGTATCAGGATCCTCCAGTGGAAAATAAGTCTTAGTTGTCTTATTAGACACAGAATGGACTTGGCTGGATCAGAGAGTCACACAACAAATGTTCCAAACATAATTTCAAGGTTTATTTCCTCCAACCCCCAAAGTACTCAGAGTGGAAGAAAGTAGGTTACATGTGAAGGTATGTCTACTCCAAAGGTTTCTAGAATAGCTTGGCCTTTCATTTCATGCAGACGGCTTGCTCAGGCAAATTTGTGCCCAGAAACAAAAACAAGATCTCCTTTGAAAAACAATATGCATAGTTTGGTAAGATTTTCAAATTCTGGTGGAGAAAGTGCTGGATTGAGCCATTTTAATAAATTGCAGAATTTAGCTTTGAGAACCTTGCTTAATTCTCTCCCGAATATAAGCCTCTGTAAGATCAGTTGAACTGCCTTAAACCTTATTTGTTATGAAAAGCAGTCAGGGCAAGAGGATTATATCTTAAAGCAATTTAAAGTTCTCTCTAAATACAGTTCTACAGGAAAAAGAAAAAAAAGTTAGTAAATTTGCCCAAACATTTTGAAAATTGACTACAATTTTATTTCTTGCTTTATGTTTCTCATAAATTGGAAAAGGGAAGAAGAAGGCACACTAAGCATGATATCCATTCAAGGAAATGGAAGATAGTCCAGGATCTGCCTCTGATTCTACTTTGGTAATGCTCAGGTATGTTTGCACAAGTCTTTTGTGCCTTTCCATTGCCATTTCTTGAGACCACAAAGCCCACTTCTTTAGGTTGTCTGATCTTATATCACAGAGTTCCTTGTGGGAGTCTTCAAAGTCCACCTTGAGCCTGAGATGCATCAGCCTACCCACCCTGAATTCTATGTATGTATCTACATAGTTTACTCTGCAGAACACTCAAAACAAAGTAATATTCCTCTTAGGTACTGATCTGGGATTTAAGTAAATGAAGAAGGAATTCTGACAATATTATAAATCAAAAAGCCTTAAAAGTAGACATTCCATCATTGTCACAGATTTAAATTTGCTAAGAAAATTAAATATAAGGCAGGAAATTCAACATTGTGATGAGAAACCAGCACTGAAACAAAGCTCTCCAAAGAAATGCATAAAACTTAAGAAACTGCAGCATAAAAAATGCAGTGTTTTACTGAATTAATTCTTTATGATATTCATAAGGAATAGAAAGATAAATGTAGAAATAAAGTAGTGAAAATGTACTCTTAAAATTTTTTGAAGCACCATTGCCAAATTTTTGGTCAAAAAATTTATATTGGAACTCAGTTGATGGATATCTAAATCAAAGTTTGTAGTGTATCTCCATTTCCCCAGAGTTTCCAACACAAATTCAATTTGGTTCAACTCTGCACACTTTTGGAAACAGCTAGGATGTATAACCTCTGCATCTTAATCAGGCCCTATGGAACATACAGAGGATCTTGGAGTCTAACTGAAAAGAGAAGTAAGAAAATAGATTCAAAATTAGCAAGCATTTATTGAGAACATACTCTGTGTCCTATTATGTTATAGTTTCTTGCCCAATGTTTATATTCAAGGTATGTTGTTTTGTTTTTTCATTCTTCTTTTTAAAATCAAGCTATGTATAGAATCAAGGAAATACTGAGCATGTTGAATAATAATACTAATAAATAATATGAGAACTTGCCATGCATTAATACTGTTCTAAACACTTTCATTCAATTCTCACACTTCTATATGGCAGGAGCCATTATTATTCCCACTTTATTAATGAAGATACTGAAGAAGAGAGGTTGAGTAACTTGCCCTTCCCTTTACAGCTTTATTTTAAACATGAATTTTCTCCATTTCCTCCAGAAACCCCACTGGAATGAAAATTAAAGAAAATATAAACCTCTAAAGATAAAAAAAAGAGAGAGAGAGAGAGACACACACACAAAGAACAACTGACGGGAAATGTCAACTGTTTAGAATTTTTTAGACAAAGAGAAGCTGGCATAGAAGTGTTGACTGATATATAGAAAGTGTGGGATTCTAAGTGTACCATGGTAAGAAATATACCACCATCACCACCCCCAGCAAAACTGAGAAAGGATCAAGAATTGGAGGCACCGAGTACTGGTGAAGCCCTGTGTTAAGGCAAGAACCTAAGAACAAGACACCGAGGATGCCTTTCTGAAAATAAGTAGCCATTAAAAAATAGCTCTGTGGTCATACTAATGCAAACAATTAATTTAATTCCAAATTATGAGATCTATTTTGAAAGGATGGGAAGAATACACATGGAGTGGGAGAAGATAAAATTGGACCCAAATTAGAAAGAAAATAGAGAATGTCCAAAGATAGAAAGATCAACCAAAATTAGAAAGAAAATAGATAATGTCCAAATTTTATAAATAAAAATAGCAGTAAAATCATAATAAATGCCAAAAGAATTTCAATGAATTTAAGTTGCCTGTGCAGAATAGAAATGGAAGGGTGCAGCAAGAAAGGATATCTTATTTTAAATATTTTTTATTTAACTTATTTCCAATTTTATATTGGAAATTATTTCAACCATATGTAAAAATATACAGAATCCACATATCAATCTACATACCTGAAGTAGATTTATTTTAGTAAATTTTTTCCTAATATTCCTCCCTGATCACATCCCCACTCTCTCTCTCTCTCTGGAAAAGTTGTTATGTTTCAGGCTCTTGCAATGTTGTTTAGACCATATCTCTATGAGTTTACCTCTATGAACAATATGGTGTACTATTCCCATGCTTTCAAACTTTACAGAAATAGTATCCTATCAACACATTTTGCATTTGCTCTTTTCGTTGCATATTGTTTTCTGAGGTTTAATTAGTCATGTTGATGCATAGTTCTAGTTCATTTTCACTGCTGTGTATATTCCATTTAAAAGAAGATAAGATGATTTACACATTTGTCCACCTTTGATGGACATTTGAATTGTTTCCAACTTCCCAGTAATGTCATCGATGTAGCAACAAATGTTCTCACATGAAAGAGTAGGTTAGAATTAAACAGTACCTGGCCTGATTATTTAAAACATCATTAGATAGATATGATCAAGTGAAAATTTCACAGTGATGCCAACAACTGATACTCACCCCCAAAAAGCAAATGAGTTCCAGTTGCTTCAATTCACACCCATTTTCTACACATTTTTTTAAAATTGTACATGCTAGTCAAATACTATCACTGACCTATACCCTGAGACCAATGCTCTACATTTTTATTATTTTGGTACTGAATATTGAACCCAAAGACATTATTTCTCCAAGACACACCCACATCCCCTTTTCTTCTATTTTTAAATTTTGAAGCAGAGTCTCACTAAGTTGCTGAGACTGTCCTCGAATCTGAGGTCCTCCTATCTTAGCCTCCCAAATAACTGGAATTACAGGCATGTACCACTGCATCCAGCTCCAATGCTATACTTTTGATAGCTCCAACTTTTCAGGAGTGGATGCTGAAGATATTGTATCTTTACCAGGTACAACTAATACAAATGGCAAAAAATGATGTTTCCTATGCACTAATTTCTCCACCTTTGCTCATATCTTTCTTCCTAGACTGCCCTGCTCCATCCAATGCAACTTAAAGAGTAAACTCTACTCTCATCTTTTCCCTGAAATCAGCCCTAACCACCTCTGATAGAAAGACTCTTTCCTTCCTAGGAGTTCATCCCCATCTCGTGGCTACAATTTTCTGCCTAGGATGAATGAGACAACTTTCTTTAAATTCAGATCCTGCCATTTGGGTTGATTCTAAGATAATAAGAAACCTCTGCATTCGCGTAAGGTTTGGGAGATGTAGACTTTTCCTTATTCCTCTCGGAGTTGCTTTTAGCCTTTTTGTATATGAACATGCTTTTCAAATGTAAAGAAAATTTATTGAGCTTCCCTCAGGACAGAAATGCAGTATATATTGTTTTAGCAAATACATAATAGTGTGAAACAGTTGTGATATTAACATCATGTTTAAATCAGCTTTATTAATCACAAAGTACATATTTTTGAAAGAGTTGGGTATTTCATGACCTAAAGATTTAGTGGCCAATCCAAGAACAATGCCAGATTCAAAACATAAGTATTATAATTAGCAGGTAATAAAATCTGTTAAAAATAATTTAACTCTTATCAAGATTCTCCATGAGACTAAGTTAAGGATAATCATTAATAATACATGGAAAATCTTCTTGAAATCTTCCCTTCCTCAGTTCTTTTCCTCACACTCTTCATATCCTGCTATTGTGCCAAATCTTTAGTCTCACTGTCTAAAACCTGGTGCATTTTCTTCAAACTCAGCTTAAGGTGTTGTTTTTGTCTCTTTCCTGGCCCCTGCTCTCATCATTTCTTTCTCCTTTCCCTCAACCCATTCTTTAAATGGCCCCTTCCCAAAATATAGTTCTACCTGCTTTCTTGAGTTGCACCACAAAGTCCCAGGGTTAATTCTTATCCAAGAAGCCTGGGGCAGAGCAAACCTTCAGGCCTATATGTTGAGCTGATCATATAGACCTATGCTATTTTTTTTAACCATGTGGAAATCTAAAGGATTTGCAGTAACTCTCAGCACCCCAAGGGTCCACACCCTTCAGTGAAAACCACTGCCTCATATATACCTTCCTGAAACTCTTTCAGGACCCAGAGTGTTTTTGTGGAAGTACAGAGCAGCAACACTGTCTAAATCCAAACTGATGTTGAAGCATGTCCACTCCAATAAGTGTTGCCACCTTGACTAACGTATTGACTCACAAGCTAGGAAGAAGGTTAAGGACAATAATGAAGTGGATCCAAGATGCCTTTCCCACCACAAACAGCACTTCATTGTTTTCCCCACACATTGCTCAATTTTCTTGTTATATGAAATTTTGACAATAATATCCACTGACCTCACTGACATTCAGCACAATTTATGTTAAAATACTGAAAATCACAGTAGAATAAAAATTAGAAGACTGAAATGTGATACAGGAGAAACACAGGGGCAGGAAATAAGTGTGTAGTTTTTTGAGGATCCTAGAACCTTATTTCTTCAACTAAAATGGTAAAATAATTCCTATCTCAGCATACAATCTAAGGCTGTGGCATTCCAAGTATGTAAAGTGCTTTCTCACAGGTGGAAGATAGAGAGAAAATAGGAAACATAAGGAACTTCAGGTAAATGAGAAGAGAGAATACAATAGTGGGAGGGGTGTGGAGGAGGGACGTGGAGAGGGGCCAAAGGACAACTGTTGAAGGGACAGTTCGAATTACACTATATGGGAAGGCATCACTACAATCTCACTA
Source organism: Graphiurus murinus (assembly GCA_004027655.1). Classification (NCBI taxonomy): domain Eukaryota; kingdom Metazoa; phylum Chordata; class Mammalia; order Rodentia; family Gliridae; genus Graphiurus; species Graphiurus murinus. The sequence continues at coordinate 39,495 of PVLC010012338.1, forward strand.
ATATGTACAGGGAGGAGGGGCCGTGGGGTGGGTGCAGAGTGTTGCACACCAAGTGATAGATGCATGTATGTTTGTATCACTTTGAGGCTTACTATGATGTATAATGACAATTCCCCAATAACAGAATTTTAAAAAGGTGCCTTATCTTCTCTTCTAAATGTTCTCTTAGCTTTCTAAAAGATAACCGACCAAGAAATAAAACATGTAAGACTAAAACAAAATATAAGCACAAACACGTAGCACATCTTGCCATACCCATGAATTGGGAGAAGGAAAAGCAACGTTACAGGAAGAGGAGGAGCCCAAATGTCAGAAAGCTTCACTTGAAGACCTGCCCTGCCATTCATGGTCAGTGCACAGGAGCCAATTCTTAACATCTTTATCATTCCCGGGGAGTTCTGGACAGCTGATCTCTCAGTTTCCTTTTAACTCCATAATTCAAAGTTCTAAAAGTTTTCTTGAGTCACTCTCACTCATTTATTTTCAACTCCAAATTATCAAACACAGTGAAAAGAACATTTAAAAGGAGCATGAATCCCAGCTCTGCCCTCAAACATGTGATCTTGGGCACGTCAATACCTTATAATTGATGATGATGATGATTATTCCTTGTTATTCTCTAAATATGTAATAACATTTTTCTTATAGTGTTTCTTAGAAAGTTAGATACAATAAATATATAAACACTTATTTTAAATTATAAAAGCTTATTGAGATAATGTATTGAAAGGATTGGTTCCTCTATTGGTAATCAGATAATAGGAGATTGAAGTTTTCTAAAATAAAGGTTGGGATATCCTTTGAACTTCATCTCTCTCTTTACTTCCACTGCCCACCCAATCCTCCTATCCCAGCAACCAATTTTGTGTGTGTGTGTGTGTGTGTGTGTGTGTGTGTGTTGGGGGGCGTATATGTGCTACTAGGAATTGAACTCATGGGGCATACTACCTCCAAGCTACACCTTGAGCCCTGTTTTTTATTTTTTTAATTTTTTTGAAACAGGGTCTCCCTAAGTTGATGAGAGTCTCACTACTTGCTGAGACTGTCCTCAAGCCATCACTCCTGTGATCTCAGCCTCCCAAGTACTGGGATTATAGGCATATGCCATCAAGCCCAGCTACTAATGTTTTATTCTCTATTTCTGTATGGATAAATAAGTCTAGATATCCAATGTAGAATATGAGGACCATAGTTAATAAAATTGTATTAGGAAGTTGTTTTTTTTTAAGTAAGTATACTTCATTTGCTCTTATCACAAAAAAGTAGCACTGTGCAGTAATGAATATGTTAATTTGCTTCACTATAATAACAATTGTATTACCTATATGCATCCTATAACATCATGTTATAAATCTCAAATATACACAATACTATTTATTTTAAAAGAAAGAAAAGGCAAGGATAGACTACCCTCCCCATGTATGTTCACACACACACACACACACACACACACACACACACACACATCAGTGCCAAGGCCAAGCAGGCAAAATTGTAGCATTGTCTTATGATTAATTATTCTGTTTTTAAAATGTGGACAAAATTGTGAAATGGTCTTATGATTAATCATTCTATTTTTAAGATCTGAAATTACTTCCATAACTAGAGATAGGAGAGATCACCAGCAATATGTCTTCAAGTAATTAAATACCTATTATTACAGTTTTTAATTACTTGGTCACTGGAATAATGCTATGCCAAAGGAAGAGAGACAATTCAGCCCATTGAAATATGCTAATGTTAGTCAATAAGGTCGACAGTGCAAACCTCTTGTTTCCATATCATGCATTCACCTATGTTTAGGAGTAGAAAAGTCCTTTCTTTGATGTTTATTTTCCGTTCACCTTCAGAATCTTTAGGGATTTTTTCCAGACTCATAAATGATTTTACTAAATCCTCATTGTCTGCCTGACCAAGAGTTACCAAGAGATATTTACTCTGGGGTGAAATAAATTAAAAATTAACGCTGGCTGCTGTCTTCCACGTAGAAGGTTATGCAAATGTTCATCTGTTCCTTTGAAGCCTTGAACATCCTGTGGGACCATCAGCCTCCTTTCCAGAATTCATATTTCTGCTAATGTTTAAAGTAAGTGTGCACTTATTTATCTGAAGCTCAGAAGGAAGCTGGCAAACAGTTTTTGCAATATCAGACCGATCAGTGCCACTGCTTCCAAGCAGCAAATCTCAGGATAGAAATGTGGTTCTCCTGGGCCATTGCAGGTGTCAGAATCACCTTCCTAAACCCTGCTTCCCACTGCCAGGACAAGCTGGTGTGTTGGAACAATCTCATCCAGGGAAACCTTGACATCTGAGAAAAAGAACTTAACCAACTCTCTCCTGCTGCTCCTTCTCCTTCTCCTTCTCCTTCTCCTTCTCCTTCTCCTTCTTCTTCTCCTTCTCCTTTTTTCTCTCTTTCTTCTTTCTTTCTTTATTCATTTCTTTCCTTTACAAACTGGAACAAAACTTTGACTAAATAAAATTCTCCAGGAAGAAAATGTTAACTGTGTGGCTAACAAACCTTTACATCATTGATTCAAATCCTCCATGCAGTCAGAAAATTGGGCTTTCCTCTTCAAGAAGAATTTTTCAGCCAGGAACTTAAAGAAGAAGTTTTTCTGAGAGAAATGTGTCCATTTTATTCATTGTCATTTCCCAAAAGTGATGATTGAGAATGGTACCCTGGGCAGAGCAAGTACCTGCTGGCCATTTCTTTGATTCATTAATTAATAGCATGTGCCCAAATAAGTTGAGCGTATTGGTGAGTTAGTATTTCCCACAAGACCGGAGGGAACACACAAAGGCACTGGTATTTGTGAGCAATAAAAAAGAGGGGAAGATCATAATGCACCAATAAAAGCACATTAAAAAAAAGAGGGAAAGGAAAAATATTTTAAACATATAAAAATGTTTTCTCATCTCACCGTTTTGCCCAGGGCTGCAACTAGTGCCAGTAGATATATCAGTTTTCAGCCAGGAGTCTATAAACGCAGGGCTGTCATACTCCGACATGCCCCTGCCAGGAGAAAACTACTTCTTTAACCCTCCCAGGGCCTCCATACTTCCCATATGTCACTTGTTATCACTTTGCATTGCAGCTATCTTCCTGAATGTTTGTCATTGCTCATGCCGCAGTGCAGAAGTCTGAATTTATTCCGTCCCCTTCTCTCTCTCTCCCAAGCCCTCACCCCTGGCCTGAACAATAGCTGGTATAGTCTCATAAATGAACACTGAATGAACTATCACAGGGCAAATCCTAAAACTACCCTTGCAAAATAAATGGTATATATATATATATATATATATATATATATATATATATATATGTAATTCTAGCTACTTGGAAGGCTCAGGCAGGAGGATCAAAAGTTGAAGCCAACTGGTGGTGCATGTGTGTGATCCCAGTACTTGGAAGGCTGAGACAGGAGGAGTGTAGGTTTGAGACCAGCCTCAGCAACTTAGCAAGACCCTCTGCAACTTAGTGAGACCCTGTTTCAAAATAAAAAATAAAATAAGACTGGAGAGTGGGGGGAGAAGGGCATGTAGCTCAGAGGTAGAATACCACTGGGCTCAATCTCTAGTACAAAAAAAGAAAAAAATGTATAAAGGGCCATGGATGTAACTTAGTAGTAGAATGTCCCTGATTTCAATCCCTAGTACCAATTAATAAATGCAATCTTATTTTCTGCCATTTATCTTTTCCACAAAAGTGTAATGGGGGAAGAAAAAGATGCCTTCCTATTTAATGAAAGTCATGAGCAAATAGAGTTTGATTAATTGAGGCTTTATGATAAGCTCCCTGTAGGCAAAGATCCTGCCACATAGGCTACCGAGTTGAGCCTCTCCCTCAGTGTCCCAGACTAAGTGCCTGGGGAAAATGTTCTGCTTTTAAGAACTAGTGTGGATCTGCTCCATGGAATTCTTCCAAATTCCCATTAGTAGGAACTATTGTGACTCCACTTCCTCCTAAAAATACGATAAAGACAACAACATCAAATATGTTTACAGCCTTTTACTATTCACAAAATACTGTGTGTGGGGGGGGGGTACCGGAAGCTGAACCCAGGGGCATTCTACCTCTGAGCTACACCCCCAGTCCTTTTTTTTTTTGAAACAGGGTTTCCCTAAGTTACACAAGTTTGGGGAATGCTCAGGGTCATGTAAAGCACATTTGGAAAAAGCTTATGTTGAAGAAGACTGGGCTGGGATCAGCAACGGGAGAGGGGAGAGTTTGAAAGGAGATAGGGAGGCAGTAGAGGCCCTTTGTCTGATGCCCAGCTCCTCAGATGGGAAAGTTTACCTGACCTATTCCCCTGAGCCATGATAAAGGATAAAGCCTCCTCACCTTGCCTGAGAATCCCTGTGACTCTAAGAAGCATCCTCATGGCAGACATGAATCTCTAATCAAGTGTCCATTCTGAACACTAGATACTGGCGAGGCAATTGTCCTGGACACTGTTCCTCTTTCCTTCCACTTACAGCCCTCCACAGAAGTAAAAAGGCAGCCATCACTCTGTACTGCCATTCCCAGCGTTCACAGGTCCTTGTGAAACTCATCCCTACCACTGAGAGCTCTGCCTGCAGACCTCAAGAACCTTGAGAATTCTGGCCCCCTCACATTTCTTTCTCTCTTGCTAGGCCCTGAGGATACTGATTTAGCAGGGACACGATTGTCTTGGGGAACTCACCTTCCCCTGACTTCTGCAGCAACTCTCAATGGTGTCTGGCGAAGGCTGGGAGCTTGTCATCTATCATATTCATCTTTCTCATTCTGGACAGAGTCCTAGGATGTTTTCCTATGTTATCAGCGCTTTGCCTGTTAGAGAGCCCCTCCACTTTCTACCATTCCTCCAACATAATCCCTAAGATAATACCAGCAACCAAAATGAATAGATACATCAAAACCTTGTATTTGAACATCATACCATCATTAAAAAGCACCTTGGCCGTGGAATTGGACACAGATAAAAACAGCCACTGCATTCTTCTTAGCTATAAAATTGAGTCTGTCATAGCTGCTCACTTGTAGAACTGTGATTACTAATGAGATAGATATGGAAAGTGCTTAGTGTGGGGCCTGTGGCAGAGTAAGTGCTCAATAAATATTAATGAATAAGTATATAACTGGACATGCAAGTGAATATGGAGATAAAAAGATAAATGAATAAATAAACAGTGTTAATAAATAAACAGTAGATCATAGAACTTAAGATTAGCTACCATTCTCTTATCTTCAATAATAATTACCATGGTTATACTCTATACAACTTGCCTGTGGTCACATGGAAACTCAGATCTCACTGAACTCAAGACACTTCTAACCACTAACCCAGAGGAACAGGAGAGGTGAGAAGGGTAGGAGCATAGACAGTGGAGCCACGTGACACTGGTCTGAATCCCCAATTGTGCCACCTAATAGTTGCATAACCTTGTGCAAGTCATTTAACCTTGCTGGACCTTGGTTTCTTCACCTGTGAAACAGAGGAAATAACAGTACTCAGATCATGGAGACTATGAGCAGGATAAATGATATGATCCAGAAAAAAGATTATCCCACTGCCTGAACCATAGCAAGGTGCTCCTTAAATCTGTTGGTGACAGATATATCTGCTGTTGTGGCTCCAAACAGATTTCCCTTCAGGATTGCTACATCTGAACACTTCCTCTTGCCGTGCCTCACCCCTGAATCTACCCATTAGGATGGTTAATGCCCCCTGAATCTACCCATTAGGATGGTATGTCCCTTTGGGGCAGCACAAAACTGCCATATGTTCCCCAGGTACATGTCCAGGAGGAGTCTGCTCCCCCTGCCCCTTGTTCAGCCTTTCTTCTCCTCCCCGCAGCCTGAATCATTAAAGTCCTAGGATGCCATAAGGTCAAGCCTGCGTTGACCACCTTTGTCAGGGCAGCTGCTCTGCTGGCCTCAGACACGGCTGCTAGGAAGCCTGACCTGAACACCTCCCCCCCCCCAATTCCACTGAATATAGAGCACTAAAAATTTTGACTTTGGGGAGGGGATAATTTTGTTTTGTTTCCATTTAAGTGGAATCTTTGCATGCAAAACTAATCTGCTAATCTAGTCCTGGAGCCAGTATATAAGCAGAAGAATAAAAATGAAAGAGATATTGTAGTATGTGTTGGATTAGAAGATCAGGAAAG
>PVLC010012339.1:0-24663 GCA_004027655.1 Graphiurus murinus
AAAAAAAAAAAAAAAAAAAAAAAAAAAAAAATAGAGCCGGGCGTGGTGGCACATGCTTGTAATCCCAGTACTTGGAAGGCTGAGACTGGAGGATCCAGGTTCGCAGGCAGCCTCAGCTGCTTAGTGAGGCCCTCTGGCACTTAGTGAGACCCTATTTCAAAATAAAGAATAAAATAGGATTGGGGGTGTAGCTCGGAGGTAGAATGCCCCTGGGTTCAACCCCCAGTACTATAAATAAATAAATAAATAAATAAATAAATAAATAAATAAATAAATAAAATTTAAAAATAAAAATACGACACCAAGTTTGGTGGTACAACTTGTAATCCCAGTATTTGGGAGGTTGAGACAGGAGGATTGCAGGTTTGCAGCCAGCCTCAGGAACTTAGTGAAGCCCTCTGCAACTTAGTGATATCCTGTTTCAAAATAAAAGAATAAAAAAAAAAAAAAAAAAAGCCAGGCGTGGTGGCACACGCTTGTAATCCCAGTACTTAGGAGGCTGAGACTGGAGGGTCTGGGTTCACGGCCAGCCTCAGCTACTTGGGCCCTCTGCAACTTAGTGAGACCCTATTTCAAAGTAAAGAATAAAAAATAGGACTGGGGGTGTAGCTGGGAGGTAGAATGCCCCTAAGGTTCAATTCCCAGTACAGCAAAAAAAAGAAAAATAAATAAATAAGTAAAAAAGAGCTGGGGCTGTGGCTCAGAGATAGAATGCTCCTGGGTTCAATTCCAAGTACCCAAAACAAAAAAGGATGTGTTTATACCTTTTCAGGGCTTGGTGACCATCACGAATGTGGCTGTAGATTTCTCCCAGCAGCTAGACCCAGCTCAGAGGAGTTTCTGTAAGAATGTGATGTGGGACAAGCAGAATGACTTGGGATTCATTGGTAAGTACATACCTTTCCCAGCAGCTCTAAAGCATCTCCAAGATTACTCATTTTCACACCTCAGGTTTGATTGTGGAGTAGGGCAAGTGTCTTTGGAGGTGCTGCCTGAGGTTTTGATCTGATTCCCAAGATAAGAATTTGGGTTAGTGGAGTTGAAAGTCAGTGTCTTTATTATGCTTGAAGCATCATCTCCCTGATCTGAATCATCCTGCAGTAACACTTTTCTGTCTCAACCACACAGGACATTGTGTTTCTAAACCAGACGTAGTCTCTTTCCTGGAGCAAGAGAAGGAGCCTTGGATGGTAAAGAGAGAGCTGGCCACCGGCCTGTTCTCAGGTGAGTGTAGACACTAGTGTGAAGCCCTGTGGTCAAGAGCAGAGCTTTTAGCCAAGAGACCAAATTCTCACTACACACAGTAGAAATCTTTACCAAGTCCTCCAGATCTGTGGAGACCATCAGACCCTTGAATTTCAAAATCATTCTTTTCTCCTTTGCCCCTTCTAACAACTCATTTCCATATAATGTTCCTTTTATTTCTTGACCACATGAATATGTGTCAGCCTCTCAATTTCCTCAATGACTTTTTACTTCTTTATTTATTTTAGTACTAGGAATTGAACCCAGGGGGCAGTCTACTTCTGAGCTATATCCCTAGCCTTATTTTGGTATAGAGGATTGAACCCAAGGGTATTCTACCTCTGAGCTATACTCCAGTCCTATTTTATTTTGAAATGAAGACTTGCTAAATTGCTAAGGCTGAACTCGAACCTGTAAACCTACTGTCTCAGCCTCCCAAGTACTGGGATTACAGGCATGAGTCACCATGTCCAGCCCTTCATTGACTTTTCCTGACCCTGATGTACTTTTTTTTTTTTTTTTTTGTGGTACTAGGCTCAGAGGTGGAATACTTCTGGGGTTCAATCTCCAGTACCAGAAGAAAAACAAACAAAAAAAAGGCAGAGAAGAAATGAGGATATTTTTTCAGCCTTGTAGAAGTAAGCAGGAAAAGACAAAAAATGATTTTATGCAACTATTGAACTTGAGCAATCTTTAGCTGTGTAGCTTTTGTTCATATGGTTAATAAGGGGCAGCATTTTAGCTGCACATGGTGGTGCAGGACTGTAATCCCAGTACTTGGGAGGCTGAGACAAGGAGAATCGCAGGTTCAAAGTCAGTGTAGGCAATTTAGCGAGGCCCTCCACAACTTAGTGAGACCCTGTTTCCAAATAAGAAATAAAATCAGGCTGAGGGTGTAGCTCAGGGGTAGAAGTCCCTGGGTTCAATCCTCATTACTAAAAATAAAAAAGGCAGCATTTTTTTGATAGTAGGGAAATAATTGGGCTTTCCTTTCCTGCATTTTTTTTTTTTTTTTTTTTTTTTTGGTACTGGGGATTGAACCCAGGGGCATTCTACCTCCCAGCTAAACCCTCAGTCCTATTTTTTATTCTTTATTTTGAAACAGTGTCTCACTAAGTTGCAGAGAGCCTCACTAAGTAGCTGAGGCTGGGTGCAAACCCAGATCCTTAGGTTTCAGCCTCCCAAGTACTGGGATTACAAGTGTGTGTCACCATACTCAGCTTCCTGCAATCTTTTTTTTTTTTTTTTTTTTTCCAGTACTGGGGATTGAACTCAGGGGCGTTCTACCTTCGAGCTATATCCCTAGCCCTATTTTTTATTCTTTATTTTGAAACCAGGTCTCACTAAATTGTGGAGTGCCTCACTAGGTAGCTGAGGCTGGTGGCGAACCTGGATCCTCCAGTCTCAGCCTCCCAAATGATGCTGGGATTACAAGCGTGTGCCACCATGCCAGGCTGGCTTCCTGCAATCTTAATGATTGTCATAGAATACTATGCTTTTGTGTGCTTGGGTATGCTTTTTGGACTACTTTAGTAATGCGATGACATGACATTAATGACAGCTGCCTGGCATCCAACGCAGGATAGACAGGAGGTGAGGGGAGATTAAAGCCATGAATATCACAGCATGCCCACCCCTTCCTTTCCTGGTATGCAACTGATTCCAGTATACTTAATGTTTCTTCTACTTTCCTCCTTGGTTCCTGTATGAATTCAGGCTGGAGTCTTCTTAAACACATTGTAGACTGCATGTTTAAACGTAATTGCTTAGCCAGGCGTGATGGCACACACCTGTAATCCCAATACTTGGGAGGATAAGACAGGAAGATCACAAGTTTGAGGACAGTCTCAGCAAGTAGTGAGTTTCATCAACGTAGCAAGACCCTGTTTCCACATAAAAATAAAAAAAAAAAAACTAGGGCTGGGGGTATAGCTCAGAGGTAGAGTGCCCCTGAGTTCAATCCCCATTGCTGAAATAAATAAATAAATAAATAAATAAATAAATAAATAAATAAATAAATGTAATCACTTGCAGAGCTGAAAAATTGATGTTGCTTCATTCACCAGTTAATGAATTAACACACCAATATTCCTGTTACCCAACCCCCCCCCTTTTTTTGGCACATGATAAAGAGATTTGTTTTCTTAATATATTTCAGGCCAGCAATCCGTACTTGAAACCCAGGAATTATTTCCAAAGCAGGACTCATATACTGAAGGGGTCACAGAAAGAACTTCAAACACTAAACTTAAGTGTTCTGCTTTCACAGAAAATTGGGATACAGATTGTGTATTTGAAAGGAAACTGGTAGATCAAGACAGAGTTACTCATAACAAAGCCCTCTCGAAGGAGAGAGAGCATATGTATAACAAATCTGGAAGATGGTTCCATTTGGATGGTTCAGAAGAGAGAGTTCATAACCATGATTCAGGTAAAAGTTTCCAAAAAACTACAGTGGTGATAAAGCAGACAGGAATCTATGCAGGAAAAAAACTTTTCAAATGTAATGAATGTAAGAAAACTTTTACCCAGAGCTCATCCCTCACTGTTCATCAAAGAATCCATACTGGAGAGAAGCCCTATAAATGTAATGAATGTGGAAAGGCTTTTAGCGATGGCTCATCCTTCGCCAGACACCAGAGATGTCACACTGGCAAGAAGCCCTATGAATGCGTTGAGTGTGGGAAAGCCTTCATACAGAACACATCCCTCATTCGTCACTGGAGATACTACCACACTGGGGAGAAGCCCTTTGATTGCATTGACTGTGGGAAGGCCTTCAGTGACCACATAGGATTGAATCAGCACAGGAGAATCCACACTGGAGAGAAACCGTACAAATGTGACGTGTGTCACAAATCCTTCAGGTACGGCTCCTCCCTTACTGTGCATCAGAGGATCCATACTGGAGAAAAACCATATGAATGTGAGGTTTGCAGAAAAGCCTTCAGCCATCACGCATCCCTCACCCAGCATCAAAGAGTACATTCTGGAGAAAAGCCTTTTAAGTGTAAAGAATGTGGAAAGGCTTTCAGGCAGAATATACACCTCGCTAGTCATCTAAGGATCCATACCGGAGAGAAGCCTTTTGAATGTGGGGAATGTGGGAAATCCTTTAGCATCAGCTCACAGCTTGCCACCCATCAGAGAATCCACACTGGAGAGAAGCCCTACGAGTGTAAGGTCTGTAGTAAAGCCTTCACCCAGAAGGCTCACCTGGCCCAGCATCAGAAAACCCACACGGGAGAGAAACCATATGAGTGTAAAGAATGCGGTAAAGCCTTCAGCCAGACCACACACCTGATTCAACATCAGAGGGTTCACACCGGAGAGAAACCCTACAAGTGTGTGGAATGTGGTAAGGCCTTTGGTGACAACTCATCTTGCACTCAGCATCAGAGGTTGCACACTGGTCAGAGACCATACGAGTGTGTGGAGTGTGGGAAGGCCTTCAAGACAAAGTCATCCCTCATTTGTCATCGCAGAAGTCACACTGGTGAGAAACCATATGAATGCAGTGCGTGTGGCAAAGCCTTTAGCCATCGTCAGTCCCTTAGTGTACATCAGAGAATTCATTCTGGGAAGAAACCATATGAATGTAAGGAATGCAGGAAAACCTTCATCCAGATTGGGCACCTTAATCAACATAAGAGAGTTCATACTGGAGAGAGATCCTATAACTACAAAAAAAGCAGGAAAGTATTTAGGCAGACTGCACACTTTGCTCACCATCAGCGAATCCATTCTGGAGAGGCATCAACACGACCCTCTTTACCTTCCACATCAAATTCTGTGGATCTGTTTCCCAAGTTTCTCTGGAATCCATCCTCACTCTCATCATCATAGTCAAAACATTGCCATTTTAGCTATACTACAGTCATTTAAAAACTCACGTGTCTGTCCTTTGTTTTATTTTGATTTTGTCCCTTGCAAGTTTGTTCTTCACATTACAGTAAGGTTGATTTTTTTTTAAAGTATAAATGTAACTAATCCCCTCATAAAGACTTGTACTGCGATCCCCTTAGTTGGCTAATGTATAAGATGTGCTTAGCACAATGCTTCATCCATAGTAAATGTTCAGTAAACTCAGCGCTTTAAAAAACATTATCATTGAACATTGAAAAGTGACCACAGTCAGCTCTAATAAAAACAGTGCAGTAGGATGAGAATCAGAGAAGCCAGATGTTAGGTCAGGAGTGGAGCTCTGCAGGTAGGTAATGAGGTTTTGCCTATGTTCACTTAGAACTTGATTCAATAATGCTGAGTTATTTTGTGACTTTCCATTTGATCTACATGACTGTAAGCTTATGTGACCTTTTTGGTGGAAAAAAATTCAACTTTACACTTGATGACAGACTTAGAAAGCCTAGAGAACATGAATGGGTAGGCCACTTGGAACAAATGGATTAATCAGGAAAATGCAAGATTTATATGCATAAGGTTAAAACTACTGAGTACTACTAATTCAAGTATGAGAAAACTCAGCAGGATTTGACCTAACTCACTCAGTTTATGAATAAATTCTATTAAACTTTCAAGGAACCCTTACCTCTGAGGTACACTGAACTAGAGTAGGGGTCAGCAAACTCTAAATGGTCAAAGCCTCGCTGTTTTTGTGTGATCTGAAATTTTTAAAAATATTTTTAAGTGATTAAGAAAATGAAAATATTTTCAATATGATAATTATGTGAACTTTAGAATTCAGTGTTTATAAAGTTGTATAGGCACAGAGCCACTACTTGGGGAACTATGACAAAGACCATAGGTTCTGCTGCCTGAACCTTTTACAGAAAATGTTGGCTGATCCCTGCTGTAGAGTTTGCTGAAAATTCTACAGCTCATAGGCCAAATCTTGTCTGCAGCCTTTTTTTATAAATAGTTTTACTGAAACACCATGATTCTAATTTGTTTACCTATTGTCTTTGGCTGCTTTTACAACAGTGGGAGAGTTAAGAGCTATAACAGTCTAGCTTACATAGCCTCAGATATATATATGTGTGTGTGTGTGTGTGTGTGTGTGTGCGTGCACGCATGTGTGTGGTGCTGGGGATTGAACCCAGGAGCATTCTACCTGCACTACACCCCAGACCTTTTAATTATTTTTAAATTTTGAAACAGGGTCTCACTAAGATGCTGAGGCTAGCCTCAAACCTGTGGTCCTCCTTGGATTATAGATGTGTGCCACTACACCTGGTTTGATATTTACTATCTTTTTTATAGAATACTTGCCAACTACTTCTCTAGAATTAAGGCTAATATGCAAAAACTTTAACTTCTCAGGGTAATGCAACTCTGACATCAAAAAATTAAAAACAGACTATAAAACAATTTATGGAGAGATAAAAGGAAATTATTAAACTATGTTGAAAAATAGAAAATATATCAATAAAATGTGAAGTAATCATTTTTAAGCCAGATGTGGTGGCACAAGCTTATAATCCCAGTACTTGGAAGGTCGAGACTGGAGGATCACAGGTTCAAGGGCAGCCTCAGGAAGTAGGGAGATTCTCAGCAATCTAGTGGGACCCTGTTTCAAAACAAAAAATTAAAAAAAGGGCTGGAGGAGTAGCTTGAAGGTAGAATGCCCCTGAGTTCAATCTCCAGTCTCTCTTTCTCTTTCTCTCTCTCTCTCTCTCTCTCTCTCTCTCTCTCTCTCTCTCTCTCTCTCTCACACACACACACACACACACACTCACACACACACAATCATTTTTAGGTGAAATACTCAATACTATTAAAATGTTTGGCAATTATAATTCCAAAACAGAGTCCCAGTAAATGTGTTTACTTTGGCACTTTTACCTGGAACAACATGAGGAAGCATAATTAGGCAAGAATAACAAGGGTGTTTTTGAAATAGTTTTCTTTAGCCAGGTGTGTGGCAAATGCTTGTAATCCCTTTACTTGGGAGGCTGAGATAAGAGGCTCGCAGGTTCAAGGATAGCCTCAGCAAGTAGTGAGACTTTCATCAACCTACTGAGACCCTGTTTCAAAATAAAAATAAAATAGGCCTGGGGGTGTAGCTTAGAGGTAGAATACCCCTGGGTTCAATCCCCAGTACCAAAAAAAAAAAAAAAAAAAAAAAGTTTTCTCTGTATATGAGATTTGGTATATAATACTGGTATTTCAATATTGGAGAAACAATGTTTGACAATTGGCTGCTTTTCTCTCCAGAGACAAAGAAAGTGTACCATATAGATAAATATGAGATAACTGTATAACATCTGTAATTAGGAAATAATATAATATAGGCAAGGACAGAAAAAAAGCCTTTACCAATAGGACATATACTCCTAGAAGCCATAAAAGAACAGAATAAGTTGATACATGCAAAAATTTAAAACTCCAGCATGGTGAAGCTCACCAAAAACGTAAAAAACGATCAGCAGAAAATGTATGCAATTCATAAAAATGTGTCATTTAGGAATGGTGCCATTACACATGCAGAGCTGTGGGGAAACTTGGCAGCACATGCCTAAAGGAATGTTACAGCTGTTGCATTCAAGTGAATAAAATCTGTGAAGCTTTTAACCTCATTAATCAGAAAGATATAGATGAAAACAATTTTTCATGGTCCATAGATGGGTTAAAATCTATATAATATCCAATACTGGTATCAGTGTGGGGAAACAAGTGCTTGTTCATCATTAACAGAGTGAATTTGTTCCTACCTTTTTGGATGGCAATATGGCGTGATGTGTCAACATTATAAACGTGTGCTCCTTTTGAAACAGTAATTCCAGATCTATAAATTTTATCTCAAGTGTAATGTTTATTTCAGAATTTTAAAAATTATGAGAAGTAGGAATTCTGTGTCCTGCCCAACAGATTAAGTAAATTGTGGTTATTCAATAATGTATTGTACAGTTAGTAGAAAGAGGTTAAATTCTATGAATACTTCTGTAGAGAGTCATCCATGATAAAATGTCATTTGCGGAATCTTATGTGTAAAATGATATTGTAGAATCAGAATCAACATTGATACTGGATATATATATATATATATATGTGTGTGTGTGTGTGTGTGTGTGTGTGTGTGTGTGTGTGTGTGTGTGTACCTATATGTGCACACACATACCCAATTCAGTATATATATGTTCAAATCTGGTTTTGTCTATTTTTTGTTTGTTTGTTTGTTTTTGGTACTGGGGATTGAACCCAGGGACATTCTGCCTCTGAGCTACACCCCATCCCCTTTTATTTTTTATTTTGAAACAGTGCCATGTATGTTGCCAAAAGACTTGCTAAATTGCTGAGGCTGGCCTCAATTCTTTGATCCTCCTGTTTTAGCTCCCCCAAGTACTAGGATTACAGACATGTACCACCACACCTGGCTGGATATTTAGATTTATTTCTCTATAAAAGGTGCACTAACTCACAAGTTAGTTCACACATCAATTCATCAGAATTTCGAATTAAGCCAGGCATGGTGGCACACACTTTTAATCCCAGTACTTGTGAAGCTGAAACAGGAGACTTGCAGGTTTGCAGCCAGCTTCAGCAACTTGTGAGGCCTTCTACACTTAGTAAGATCTTGTTTCAAAATAAAGAATAAAATAGGGCCAGGGTTCTAGCTTGGAGGTAGAATGCCCCTGGGTTCAGTCCCCAGCACCATACACACACACAAAAATTTACCAATTCAAAATTCGTCCCACTTAATGATTCCAGCAGCTTCTGCTTCAGGTAAGCTGGTCTTGGCTGTGGTTCGCCTTTCTTTAGGTTCTGGGTTGGTGTTTTCCATTGTGTCCTCAGTTTTCTGATGGATGTAGATGGTTGTTGGTATTCAGTTTGTTGAATGTTTTTCTAGTTTTGAGAATGAAAGTGAAGGTTTCCAAGGTCTTTATGTGTCAGAGATAAACAAAAGTATCTATCATTTTTATCCAACTCAATCAATCATAAAATGCTACAAATACTATGATTCCATTTGTAATTCCTTATAGAAATCATTTTCACAGGTAGAATTAGGTTCATTATGGAGTCTATGAAGTTCGAGGGAAATTAGATCCAGAAAATCCAGTGTCTAGAAGTGACTGTGTGGCCTGGAGTTACTGTGTTTGGGAAGGTGACTTATTTTGGGAATGATGTGTGGTACAGCAGGATCTGTGATGCTGGGTTTTGGTTAGCTGGAGTTATTATAACAACATCATAATCTTCAAGAATAGTTTATTTTGTGAATGCTTGTAATCCCAGTACTTGGGAGGCTGAGAAAGGAGTATCTCAGGTTTGTGGCCAGCCTCAGCAACTTAGTGAGGGCCCTCTGCAACTTAGTGACACCTTGTTTCAAAATAAAGAATAAAATAAGTCTGGGGATATAGCTTGGAGACAGAATGCCCCTGGGTTCAATACTCAGTACCACGAAAAAAGAAAAGTAAAAATAAAAATACTTTCTCACAGTTATAGAGACTGAGAAATTCAAGCCCAAGGTGTCAGCAGATTTGGTCTTTGGTGAGGGCTGTCTCCTTAACTTGCAGATAGCCTCCATCCTGCTGTGTAGTCACATGGCCTTTCTATTCATTCATTCATTCATTCATTCATTCATTCATTCATTCATTCATGGCACTGGGGATTGAACCCACCGGCATTCTACCTCTGAGATACACCCTCAACCCTATTTTTAAATTTTGAGACAGGGTCTCAGTAAGTTGCTGAGGGCCTTGATAAGTTGCTGAGGCTGGTCTGGAATCTGTGACCCTCCTGTCTTAGCCTACCAAATATGAGGATTACAAGTGTGTGCCACCATGCCTGGCTGCTAGCACTTCTTAGTGACATGGGATTTTTTTTTTTTTTTTTAATCAGGCCCTTGTCTCATGCAGTTGAGAGTGACAGTTAAAGGACAACAGAAGGTCAAGTGTAAGACCATAAAAGTTTATTTTAAGCTAGGAAAATGGAGAAAGAAGCTCCCATCGAGGAGGGGAACCTGAGGGGGGTTGCCGATGCTAGTTACTAGTCCAGGGGTTATATCCTCTTCCTGTTTCGTTTCATTCCCCATCCCTTCCTCTCCTTATAGACCTGAATCTAGTCCTGTATGTTTCTTTTCTTTCTTCCTCCTCTGTGTGTCATGAGTGGCCAGGCTGCCCCATGTGGTTGCTAATCTATAGTTTTGGACTAACAGCACTTCGTGGTCTTGGGAACAGCGTGTAGCCACACTGTTCAAGGCCAGTCTCAGGAACCATAACTCTATATCATAGGGCTATCTGAGAAACAGTATATAGCTTCGCCAGTCAAGACGAGTCTGACTTGTCTTGTTTAACTGTGTTCTCCAGGATCCTCAATACCTCGTTGCCTGTCTGTCTCTCATTAGTGAGGTCTCTAACCATTCAGCTGAGACCCACTCTTGTTCTCCTTTGAGAGCGTTCTGTTGCTTGCAATAAATCCTCCTTGCTTACACAACGCACTGCTCTGGGGTCTTGTCTGGATTCTTTAGAGCACACAAGAACCGGATACTAGTCGAACCCCACTCACAACGGTAACAAGAAATAGTGAATAACACGCCAGTCAATGCAAATACAGCCCTGGACAAGAGAGAAGCTATGAGCCTTCTTGGAACAATTATTCTAGTAAAGAGAGGCAAACAAGGGGAAGAGGATAGTAGATTATGTCAGAAAGCAATGACCGATAGGCAAGAAATAAAATAGGTTACGTGCACACACAGAAATCACAAAGTGCACAAGCCAGACGAACTCAGCGGCAACTCAACTGTCCCTGGCCCGCTGCTCTCCAGCTCTCCCTGGCGCTCCTTGAGAAAGCACAGTGGGACACGCGCCTGCCCGCTTCGAGAGCAGCACGGCTCTGGGAGGGCAGTTTTCAAAGCTGTCCAGCCAGTGGGTCTGGACCCAGACTCTAGATACGAGAGCTCTTGGTCTCTATCACGGACCGAGATGCCCACAGGTGACAGAGGCCATTTCTGCCCTTCTCGCCCGTGGGAAACCACACTTCCCTGATGTCTCTGCGGCAGACACGCCCACTTCCGGTGGAGACCGGAAGTCGGCGAGCGCTGGCCCCTCCGGCCGCTGAACAGCGGGCGGCTGAGCGGACCCGGGTGAGCGTGCGCTGACAGGCTGCTCGGCGGCTTTGGGAATGACAGGCGCCCAGTGAGTGCTAGGCTGTGGGACTGATGCGGCGGAGGGGGCGTGCGTGGGAGCGTGTCTCTGCGCTCGCTTTGGCGTCCCAGAAGCAGCGAGGGACTGCGGGTGTTGGGATGAGTGAAGGGTTTTGAGTAGTTGAGAGCTGGAAACACCTCCGGAAGGGATCCTCGTGATGAACTACGTAGTCTCCCGTGGGCCAGAACCCTAGACTCCTGGAAAGATGCACTAGGAGGGGCGGAGGGAAGGGGCTGGGAAAACTGCAGCTAAAGCCTTTCTTGCTCGTCCTACCTGGAGGGGTAGACCTCAGGACAGGCACCCATGGAGCACAGACCCTGGGGACTCAGTACAGAGGTAAGAGTGACAGATGATTTAGGTACGGCTGAGGGAGTGGAAGTTGAGGTTATCCCGGGGGTGGGGGGGGGGAGTCCAAGTACTGGAGGAGGGTGTCCTTGGACTCCAAGGCTGGTGGACCCTGGAGTCCAAAGATTTGGAGGGTTACCTTAATCCACAGCGTGGAGCAGAATTCACAAAAGGACCATGACTTAACCAGCTTCTCATCCTCTCCAAGTTCTTATGGGTATCACCAAGGACCCGGGAAAGAGAATACTCCTCATCAGAACATTACTTCTAGGTCCTCTGCTGCTTTTCAGAAATCTCAGCATTTAGTTTTGTACCTGTCAGGCCCTTGTCCCATCTATCACTGTGGAATGGGATTTGGGAGGTAGGTAAGAATCACAGCTTCATCTAGAAATATAGAGGTATTCCATTCCATGGCTTAGTCACTGTCTAGTCAATGCAAGAAAATACTCCCATTTCCCAAACTTTTGCTTTCCTCTGTCACTGCTCCCTAGTAATTAAAAGGGGGGGGGGGATTGCTGTTCATCGCCATATTGTTCTTTGTTTGCTTTATTGCAGGAAATTAGGATAGCTAATGATTAATGAATGTTTTCTATGTGTCAGACACAGTTTAAGACCTTTTGAGAGTATTAACATCAAACCTCACAACATTATGAAGTAGGAACTACCTTATCTCATTTTTACAGATGAGTATACTGACACAGAGAAGATAAGTAATCACTAGTAAGTGGAAGAGCCAGAATTCAGACCCAAGCCAGGCTGACTTCAGAGTCCCTTCTACTGGCTATCTTGTAATCTTCAGTAACTACCTGAGGAAGGTATTCTTAGCCTTTTTTTTTTTTTTTTTTTTTTTTTTTTTTGCGGTACTGGGGATTGAACTCAGGGGCATTCTACCTCCGAGCTACACCCCCAGCCCTATTTTTTTTTTTATTCTTTATTTTGAAACCGGGTCTCACTAAGTTGCGGAGTGCCTCACTGACTAGCTGAGGCTGGCCGGGAACCCGGATCCTCCGGTCTCAGCCTCCCGAATGCTGGGATTACAAGCGTGCGCCACCACGCCCGGCTTATTCTTAGCCTCTTTTAAAAGCTGAAGAAACCAACTCTGAGATGGTTACATAACTTCAAGAGTTCAGATCCCAAAACCTCCACTGAGTGAGTTTGGAGTTTTCTTATTATCATCATAATAATCCTTTGAGAAGACAGTAGAATTTGGTACTCTACACGATCAGAGAAACTTCTCTAGTAACGAACTATAGAAATGATCCCTGAAAGTATAGTCTAGAGAAGACAGTAGAATTTGGAAGAAAGAATCCAAAATTAATTCAGATACTCTTTCTCTTCCTGATTGAAAAAAAAAAAATGGCTCAGGGACATCAAAGGATTCCTTCAAGACTGTAGTTTGTTACAAAGCAAAATAAGACCCTGGGTCTACTGACAATTTTTTGGTCTAATTATCTATAGCCTGCAAGGACTTTTGGTTATATCAAAGGCCTCTCTGTCTGGGAAAGGTGACATTCTCCAAGGAATTCATCTCATAGCATCTGTACAAATCCTGACTCATTGCAGAGAAGGTATATTTTCTGATGTCTGCTTGAGTCGTTAACTTGAGTGGTAGAATCAAGCAGATCCAGATTGATGGCTGATTCTCATTATTTATGAGCTGTGTGATTTATACAGAAGCCCTCACTTCTCAGAATTTCATGCGTAAAATGATGACAATATCCCCTACTTTGAAGATTGTGGAGATTAAAAGAATATTAATATATGCAATATACCTCATATATATCTGTCAATTAATAGGTGGCTGAGGGGGTTGGGGGTGAGTGTGTTCTGAAAACTCCGAGCAGAGGGGAATCCCAGCTATCAGTTACAGATCTTCCAGTGAGTCCCTGGTCTGTGGGGACAAAGGAAGAGGTGAAAATGAAGCTGAAGGGAAGAGAGAATGTCTAAGCTGTGATTATTAATGCTACTTGGTCTCTCACAACTCTTTTTTCCTCCTTCAGGATTATGCTATCAGGGTAAAGTCCTTCTTCAGATGAAGAGTCAGGAAGAGGTTGAGATGACAGGAATTGAATTTGTCAAAGCCATGTCCCCGGTGAGTTAGTGTTCCCTCTTCCCACTGAAATAAAGACTTGCTTTTTGGGATTTGGAAATATTTGTTTTCTCCTAAAAATTGTCTTAAAGCGTTCCATGTGGGACCATTTCCTATTTCTTCCATTTCTGATGGATGACAGGGACACAGGGTTAGACTCAGAGTCTAGTGCCCTCTCAAAGGTTTTTCCTCTTCTTCCTATTTGGCGTTTATTTTTTATTCAAGAAATGACTGAGTCTGAGCTCTTCCTTTGTGCTTAGTTTGTGCATAGGCATCAAATAAAGCAGAAATACCACCTTGGAGGAAATTTGAGAGCCAATATGTGACTGGTTCCTAAGTCTCAGTCCTGGCTCTCAGAGAGCTTATATCTGTTAGAGAAATGAAAGGCAGAAAACAATTATGCCATGTGTTAAATGCTATAGACAGAGAGTAAAGTTACTGTGGAGTAGAGGGAAGCGCCATTAATAGACCATATGGTGCCTTTGGGTGAACTAGAAGAAAAGCATTCCTTTCCTCTGGACTGGTGAAGCTCTGAGACAGGCCGCACAATCTGGCAAGAAGCTATTTTATTTCAGCTCCTTCTTGCTTTCTGAGGGATCCTTGTGTGGGATATAGCCTGCATTCATACTCACTACTGAGAAGGGAGAAGGCTTAGAAGGACTTTGTGGAGGAAGTGATTCCTGAGTTGCATCTTGAAGGAAGTAGAGGAGATCTGCAGTCACAAGTGGGATGGTTTTCATTCTAACCCAAGTATACTGATTTCCCCTCCTCACTTGACTATGGAACCATGATCATCTTAAAAATGCTAAGGAGCATTCCACATCTTTTTTTCTTTCTAGGATTAGTATTATAATCGTGTGTGTGGCAGGGGGTTACTGGGGCTTGAACCCAGGAGCATTCTACTTCCGAGCTACACTCCCAGCCCTTTTTATTTTTTGCTTTGAAACAGGGTCTTGCTAGGTTGTGAAGTCTTGCTAAATTGCTGAGTCTGTCCTCGAACCTGCAATCCTCCTGTCTCAGCCTCCCAAGCACTGGGATTACAGGTGGCACCACTATACCCAGCTACCACAATCTATTTAATCAGCCCCTTGTTCCATAGGTAAATTGTTGCCAATGTTTTGCATTTAGTGGAGAGTGTTATAATAATCATTTTGATAGTTGAATTTTTGCTTTCATTTCTACTTATTTTCTTTGAATAAGTTTCTAGTTTTTAATTTCTTGTGGATTAGAGTTATTTGATTAATTTTCACAGTTTATGAATCAAATTTGATGATTTTTATCATAATCAACTTGGTGAAACTAGCAGTTTAATCTGGACATGAATTATAACTCTTAAGCTTCTATTGTTGGTCATAAAAATATTAAAATGTACCTAATTGATAAAACTGTTGTGATAAATAATGAGTTAATATATTTAAGTATTTAGAAAAGTACCTGACATATGGTAAGCACTATTAAAATGTCACCTGTGTAAGCTATTATTTGATTATTGTTGAAGAACTAAGTTTTTCATGCATACATATGCATAGAAGTTGAAGAACTACAGTGTAATGTATGTAGTATGTCATGTACAAAAAGCACTGAACATTCAGATGCTTTTTATTGGAATAGTTTAGAAAAGCACAACATGCTGGATTTGAATGGGTCCTGGTTTGGGTTAAGATGTACTAACTAAGCACACACTCCACCCATGTTTTCCATTGAAAGCTATTATAAAACCAGGACAACATGCCTGTAGTAGAAATTTGAGGTCTCCAAGAAGAAAATGGTAACAAACAGATGGAAAAAGAAGCCTAAAATGTGAAGTGCCACCAAACCTCTGATGCATTTGCCCTTTT
This sequence comes from Graphiurus murinus, assembly GCA_004027655.1. Taxonomy (NCBI): domain Eukaryota; kingdom Metazoa; phylum Chordata; class Mammalia; order Rodentia; family Gliridae; genus Graphiurus; species Graphiurus murinus. Next base: position 15,618 of record PVLC010012339.1, read on the forward strand.
GTCCCCTCAGTATCTCCTAGCATAGATTCAGCAAGCCCCAAACCTGGAAGTAGATATTGGCATGGCCAGAAAGACCTACAGGAAAAAGTCTTCTGGTTATGCCTCAGGGCTGGGAAAGGTATCTTCTAATTCTCAGAGAAGAAGTAGGGCTTCTTCTTCTTTTTTTTTTTAATTGTTTTTTTTCATGCCCCAGCCATTGTATTGGTGGTCTACAGGAGTTTTAACAATCTGGAGGAAGACAAATTTCCTCTCTGATCAGAGAAGTCATGTTTCCAAGAAAATAGGAGAAACCATATTACCTTTTTTTTTTTCCCCTCCTGTTTCTTCCTTTTCCCTGTTTGGCCCCAAGGGTTGTATGGTTGTGGGAAGTATAGATTGGAAAGAAATAATTAAACCCTAGTTACCTGGCCAGAGGACAGAGAGGGGAGCTCCAGGGAAATAAAATTGTATGTGCTTGACTTTGAAAAGTCTTTTGACTTCCAAAGTCAAGCACATACAATTTTATATGAATTCCTGGGCTTACTCTGAGCTGCTTATGCATAGAAAAAATGAGAGATATTCTTTAGTCTTCACGATAATTCTATGGCAGTGAGGATACATTCTCACATAAAAATGTTGACTTCATATACAAGAGGATATAATCAAGTGCTAAATTATGTTATCCATAATCAACTCTCCACAAGGAGAAATTAAAGAGCTCTGGAACTCTGAGGGAAATAACTTTCTAAATATGTCCTAATACATTTTATCTCAAAAAAAAAAAAAGAATATTGCTAGGTGTTTTTTTTTTTCTTTCATTTTTTAGGCATATCTCTTAACATCTCAAGAACACTAAGATTTCTTAGAAAATTTTGTGGAGATTAAAATCATGTTTATCAGGTCAGCATCCTTCCTTGAAAATTTCCCTCAGAGTTCCAGAACTCATTTTTTCTTTTTTTTTTTTAACATATATAATATAATGAGGCAGAAAAGTTGTCTATTAACTACTTGACATGGGTCATTGAGACACTTGATGCAATTATTTACAGTGTTTTATCCTGTTGTGAGAACAGCATAACCCTTTAACCCTAAATCCCCTTGGGGGCGTGAACACTAATTGAAGAGGATTATATTTGTGTCATTTAGGATTTAGTGACTTTCACAGATGTGGCCATTGACTTTTCCCAAGATGAGTGGGAATGGCTGAACCCTGCTCAGAGGACTTTGTACAGGAAGGTGATGCTGGAGAACTACAGGAGTCTGGTTTCAGTGGGTAAGAGTATTCTTCTTTTCACCTCACCATGATTCAGTAGCCTTCCCTGCCTTTCATGTGTTTATTAGCATTTTCTTACAGTGTCCCTGTTCCTTCAAGTTCATTTATACTCGGTTGTAATTCTTGAATACCCACAGAAGAGACGATTTTCATATCTTATGTATAGGTCTTTGCATTTCTAAACCAGATGTGATCTCATTATTGGAGGAACAGAAGGAACCCTGGGTAATGAAAGGAGAAATGTCAAGAGGCCTGTGCCCAGGTGAGTGCTGGATAACAAGAGAGGGAGAAACTGCCCTTAAGAGTTTCTTCTCAAGCTGGGTGTGGTGGCGTACGCTTGTAATCCTAGCATTAGGGAGGCTGAGACCGGAGGATCCGGGTTCGAGGCCAGCCTCAGCTACCTAGTGAGACACTCCGCAACTTAGTGAGACTCGGTTTCAAAATAAAGAATAAGAAAAATAGGGCTGGGGGTATAGCTCGGAGGTAGAATGCCCCTGAGTTCCATCCCCAGTACCGCAAAAAAAAAAAAAGAGTTTCTTCTCTCTGGTGTTTGTTGGAAGATACCTCTCAGACTCCCTCCCAAACTGAAACTTGTTCTAACATCAGTTTTAAAATGCTTCTTGTCTTCCCACTGGTATTGTTATGGGGTACGTCGGGTCCCCCAAAATCCAGGTTCTTGGTATCGTGAAAAAAAGAATTTTAACACATACCATTCAGAAAACAAAAAGCAGGGTTTATTTCAGGAGCTTGGGAGAAACAGGAACTCAGGGGAAAACCGGGAAAAAAAGAGGAAAGGAAAGGGGTAAGGCATGGAGGAGAAAGGCACGCCGCGCTCCTCCGTGAGTCGAGGGAAGAAGAAGAGAAGAAGAGGAAGTCGGCGTCTTGCGACTCGACTTTTAAGGGTTTCGCTCCTCCTCTTCCTCAGATTCAGGTGGGCGAATAGGTGGTCAGATAGGGCCCGGAAGTTGCAGGTGGTGGGCAGGACTTCCGGAGATTAGGGCGTGGAACTCAGGTGAGGCAGGGCTTCCGGAGAAGAAAAAAAAACTTCCAAGGGGTGGAGTTAGCTTAACTCTCCAGATTTTTAAAAACTATATTTTAAAAACTATATTTTCCTGGATAAAAACTATATTTTCCTGGATCCTCCCAATACCATCCTTCTACCTAACTTTCCACTTCCTAGGCTACCTCATCAGTATGACATCCCACCTTTACTTTTATACAGTCTCTGTATAGACAATGATCTGTTTCTGTACTTTTATTCCACTGATGTTTACTGGTTATACTCATATTTTTATAATCATCCCTGACTTTAAACATTTCTGAATTCTTTAGAAAAATTTGTTTTTTGAACATTTTCCTTTATTTAAAGAATGAGCTTATTATGTTAACATATAGCTATGTTATTCCTTCTGCCTTTAATTATTTTTCTCTTTGGTGTTTCTTTTGTCATTTATTCTTATTTCGTTGCTTATCATGTCTACTTTTTTAAAAGTTTTTCTTCATACTACCCTACCTCTTGGTTAGAAAAGGTTTTAAATTAAGCTGGGTGTGTTGGCACACACTTGTAATCCCAGGACTTGGGAGGCTGAGATTGGTGGATCCAGGTTCACGGCCAGCCTCAGCTACTTAGTGAGGCCCTCTGCAACTTAGTGAGACCCTGTTTCAAAATAAAGAATAAAAAAATAGGACTGGGTGTGTAGCTCAGAGGTAGAATGCCCCTGGGTTCAATCCCCAGTACCAAGAAAAGAAAAGTTTTAAGTTCTACAAATAGTTACTTTTGTGCCTTTATGTATTTATTTATTTGTTTGTTTATTTATTTATTTATTTATTTTGTGGTACTGGGGATGGAACCCAGGGGCCTTCTACCTCTGAGCCACACCTATTTTTATTCTTTATTTTGAAACAGGGTCTCACTAACTTTCAGAGGATCTCACTAAATAGCTGAGGCTGGCCACAAACCTGGATCCTGCAGTCTCAGCCTCCCAAGTACTGGAATTATAATCATGCACCACCATGCCCAGCTCCTTTATGTATCTTTATATTTGTATTTTCAAGTTAATCCATTTGAGCTGGGCATGGTAGTGCACACTTGTAATCTCAGCACTTGGGAGCCTAAGACTGGAGGATCGCAGGTTGGTGGCCAGCCTCAGCTATTTAGTGAGGCCCTCCACAGTTTAGTGAGACCCTGTTTAAAAAAAATAGAGACCTGGGACTGTAGTTCAGAAGTAGAATGGCCCTGGATTCAGTTCCCAGTTCTGCAAAAAACAACAACAACAACAAAACAAAAACAAAAACAAAAAACACTGTGTAAAAAACTAAAGATGCATATTATAAAGAAGTGAGCCTTATGTGAGATTACAATGTATTGTGTGACCTGTGGCATGGCCTTTTCCTGCTTTCAGTTCTCATGGTTTCAAGAAGAGGATTGGAGACAGGAGCTTCAAAGGTTGGAGGCCAGGGTATGGTAACTCAGTGAGACACCGTTTCAAAATAAAAAGGGCTAGGGCTATAACTCAGAGGTACTCTGGGTTCAATCCCCAGTACCACAAAAAAAAAAAAAAAAGGTTTGTTGGACTTGTGACCATAATTATTTACATTAATAGATAAGAAATAATGAAGTAAGCATCCAATTTCAAGATACTAGAAAAAGAACTGAATGAATCTAAGGAAACCAAAATAAGTTATATCTAAACTATTAGGACAAATGAGAGAAAACATGAAAACAACAAATGCATATATGAATTGTTTTTTCAACTCCCTAGCTAATTTGAAAACGATGAAATGGGTGATATCCTAGGAGATTATAAGTTAGCACAGATGATGCCACCAATAATAGAACATTTAAAAGACCAGTTACAGCTGGACATGGTGGCCCACACTTGTAATCCCAGTACTTGGGAGGCTGAGACCGGAGGATCTGGGTTCATGGCCAGCCTCAGCTGCTTAGTGAGGCCCTCCACAACCTAGTGAGACCCTGTTTCAAAATAAAGAAAAAAAAATAGGACTGGGGGTATAGCTCGGAGGTAGAATGCCCCTGGGTTCAATCCCCAGTACTGAAAAAAAAAAAAAAAAAGACCAGTTACCACCAAAGACATACAGGAAGTTGTCTGTGAATTGCCTCCCCCAAGAAAAGAAGGCACAACTTCAAATAGTTTAATAACTCTATCCTCTGAAACCTTTAAAGGAAAAATATCTCTTTTGTTTAAAATATTTAGGATAGACAGTAAAAAAGAGAGCTTAAAGATAATCTTGTTGGATGCAGTGCTGCACTTCTGTAGTCCCACTGCTTGGGAGGCTGAGACAGGAGAATCAAAGGTTCAAGGCCAACATGAGGTAATTTAGCAAGACCCTTTTTCAAAATAAAAAGGGCTGGGAGTGTAGCTCAGAGATAAAATGGCCTGGAGTTCTTCAATCCCCAGTACTGTACAAATACACAAAAAAATTGTTGATGAAGACAGCATAACATTTAATACTAAAGTCTACCAAAATAGCAACAAAAAGGGAAATTACAAACAACTTTTCTTTTCTTTTTTTTTTTTTTTTAATAATTTTCTAGCCAAGAATGGTAGCACACACTTATAATCCCAGTACTTGGGAGGCTGAGACAAGAGTATTGCAGGTTTGTGGCCAGCCTCAGCAACTTATTGAGGCCATTTGCAACTTAGTGAGACTCTGTTTTAAAATAAAAAAAAGAATATGCAGTTTCTTCTAGCATTTAATAAAGGACACATTAATTTTCTTAATGTCTTTCAGACCTGGAGTATGTGGGAGTAACCAAGGAATTATCTCCAAACCTGGACATGTATGAAGAAAAATTATCCCAGGCAACAATAATGGAAAGACTTAAAAGCCATGACCTTGAATGTTCCACATTAGGGGAAGACCTGAAATGTAAAGACTTGTTTGAGAGAGAGTCTGTAGGTCAGAAGACACATTTTAGACAAGAGATAGTCACTCATATAGATGCCTTTATTGGGAAAAGAGACCACTCTACCAAATCTGGAGTAAATTTCCACCTGAATTCATTATCTTATATAAAACAGATTTTTCCCATGGCAGAGAGAATATATAATTTCAATACAGATAAGAAAACCCACTCAGTTATTAAAAAATGCAAGCAAGTCTATGGAGAAAAGAAACTTTTAAAATGTAATGACTGTGAGAAAATGTTCACCAAAATCTCAACCCTTACTCTTCATCAAAGAATTCATACTGGAGAGAAACCCTATGAGTGTATTGAATGTGGGAAGGCCTTTAGCCAGAGTGGTCACCTTGCTCAACATCAGAGAATACACACAGGAGAAAAGCCCTTTGAATGTACTGAATGTGGGAAGGCCTTCAGCCAGAATGCTCATCGTATTCAACATCAGAGAGTTCATACTGGAGAGAAGCCTTATCAATGTAACCAGTGTAATAAAGCCTTCAGCCAGCTTGCACACCTTGCTCAACATCAGAGGGTTCATTCTGGAGAGAAACCCTATGAATGTATTGAATGTGGGAAGGCTTTTAGTGATTGTTCATCCCTAGCTCATCATCGTAGGATTCATACTGGGAAAAGACCCTATGAATGTATTGATTGTTGTAAAGCTTTCAGGCAGAATGCTTCTCTTATACGTCATCGGCGGTATTTTCATACTGGAGAGAAACCCTTTGATTGTATTGATTGTGGAAAGGCTTTCACTGATCACATAGGACTTATTCAGCATAAGAGAATCCATACTGGAGAGAAACCTTACAAATGTAATGTATGTGGAAAAGCTTTTAGCCATAGCTCCTCCTTGACTGTACATCAGAGAATTCATACAGGAGAGAAACCTTATGAATGTAATATCTGTGAGAAAGCCTTCAGCCATCGTGGCTCGCTTATACTTCATCAAAGAGTTCATACTGGAGAGAAACCATATGAATGTAAGGAATGTGGGAAAGCCTTTAGGCAGAGCACACACCTTGCCCATCATCAGAGAATTCATACCGGAGAGAAGCCTTATGAATGTAAGGAATGCAGCAAAACCTTCAGCCAGAATGCACACCTTGTGCAACATCAGAAAATACACACTGGAGAGAAACCTTATGAGTGTCAGGAATGTGGTAAGGCCTTCAGTCAGATTGCACACCTTGTTCAGCACCAGAGAGTTCATACTGGCGAGAAGCCTTACCAGTGTATCCAGTGTGGGAAGTCCTTTAGTGATGGCTCATATCTTGTTCAACACCAGAGACTCCACACTGGCAAAAGGCCATTTGAATGTCTTGAGTGTGGGAAGGCATTCAGACAGAGGGCATCCCTGATTTGTCATCAAAGATGTCATACTGGTGAGAAGCCTTATGAGTGTAATATTTGTGGGAAAGCCTTTAGTCATCGTAAATCCCTTACTCTACATCAGAGAGTCCATACAGGAGAGAAACCTTATGAGTGTAAGGATTGTAGCAAAGCGTTCAGCCAGATTGCCCATCTTACACTCCATAAGAGAATTCATACTGGAGAAAGACCCTATAAATGTAAAGAATGTGAAAAAGCCTTCAGGCAGAGTGTACATCTTGCTCACCATCAGCGAATTCATACTGGAGCGTCATCCTCAGCTGTTCCCTCCTCATTCCCATACCAAGCCCTCTAGATTCAGTCTTCTGAATACCTCTAGAATCTACCTTTCCCAGTCCTTGTCCATTCATCACAGTCATGGGCTGAATGACTGTGATGAATGGACAAGAAATTCATCTCATGAATTTCTGCAATATAAAACTATTGTCCCTCTTATTCCTCTCAAGTGAATTTTAACCCTATAGCCAGATTAATCTTTTAAACATAATAAAAATGTTTCCCATTAAAACACTTGCTTTCAGCCGGGCGTGGTGGCGCACGCTTGTAATCCCAGCATTCGGGAGGCTGAGACCGGAGGATCCGGGTTCGCGGCCAGCCTCAGCTACCTAGTGAGGCACTCAGCAACTTAAGAGAGACCCGGTTTCAAAATAAAGAATAAAAAAAATAGGGCTGGGGGTATAGCTCGGAGGTAGAATGCCCCTGAATTCAATCCCTAGTACCGCAAACAAACAAACAAAAAAACCCACTTGCTTTAAAAAATGTATAAGATAATCCATTTTGAGCTGGGTGTGGTGGCACATGCTTGTAATCCCAGTACTTGGGGGTCTGAGACAGCAGGATCACAGATTCACAGCTGGCCCCAGCTACTTAGTGAGGCCCTCTGCAACTTAGACCCTGTTTCAAAAAAAGAAAGAAAGAAAGCCAGATGTGGTGACACCCACGTGTACTATCAGTACTAGGGAGGCTGAGACCAGAGGATCCAGGAATAAAAACTAGGGCTGGAGATGTAGCTCAGAGGTAGAATGCCCGTGGGTTCCATCCCCAGTTCTGAGAAAAAAAATTAAGGGCTTACTATACAATCATGGATATAGTGCTAAATAAGTGCTAGTCATTAAAGTTAAAGTTTCCTTAATATATTCAGCTATAAGAAAAAAGAACCAGTACATCAAGACTAAGAAACCTACAATTTTAGAGTAGATTGAAGACTTCACTTCCTGTAGGTAGAAAAGATGAATACGCTCAGAATTGAAAGAGTCATGATGCATAAGATAACATGGTGACTTACCTCTCCTGTAAGAATATAGGAACAGGTGGCACTGTTGAGGAACAGTCACCTCACCTGAGACTTAGAAGAGAGAATAAGCCAATTAGAGCAAAAGCTTCTGGGAGAAGATAGAGGTAGCCAGTGGATAGTATTAAAAGAAAATTAACAAGCTAGAAAACTTCAATAGATTAATAGCCACTTATAAAAACAGAAAAGGATAGTTCAACACTTTTTTTATAAAAAAGCACCACAATTCCTGTGGCATTTAAATTGTTCTAGAGCATAAAACTTTCCATTTTACTCCATGAGATTAACAAGACATACCAACACAGAAAAGTATTGAAATTTGCTTTGAAAGTAGATCTTAAGCCAGGCATGGTAGCACAGTACTTGGGAGGCTGAGACAGGAAGATGACGAATTTGTGGCCAGCCTCAGCAACTTAGGCCCTGCTTCGGAATAAAATAGGGCTGAGGGTGTAGCTCAGAAGTAGAATATCCCTGGGTTCCATCCCCAGTACCAAAAAATAAAGTAGATCTGAAAGTTATTTTTTAAGTAACAAAAAGAAGGAAAGCTAGATATGTCTCTATATGAAAATACTCAATTGGGTAAGGATGTTTCTCCCCAAGTTAAATTTATTAATATTACAGTAAAAACTTTTTTTTTTTTTTGTGGTGCTGGGGATTGAACTCAGGGGCATTCTACCTTCGAGCTATACCCCCAGCCCTATTTTTTATTCTTTATTTTGAAACCGAGTCTCATTAAGTTGCTGAGAGCCTCACTAAGTAGCTGAGGCTGGCCGCAAACCCGGATCCTCCGGTCTCAGCCTCCCGAATGCTGGGATTACAAGCGTGCGCCACCACGCCCGGTTCCAGTAAAAACTTTTTAAATTAATCTAATCTGACTGTGTATAGATATGTAATTACAGCAAGGAATGCAGTTTACATTGGAAATGTAGTACTCATCTAGTTGATATGAAGTGAGCATTTACTAATGTGACAAGTATAGTTTTTAGGTGCTGGGGATACAGCAGGGAACAAACTGGACAAGAAATTTTTTGCCCTCACAAATTTAGTGGGAGAAAACAAAAGCTTAAATACTATGTTACAAATATATGTACCATAAAGAGAAATGATTTAAAGAAGGAACTACGGAGTGCTGGGTGTGGGAACTATCCCCAGAACATTGGACCATAGGAAGCAGAAGTTGAAAGAA
>PVLC010012339.1:24763-44644 GCA_004027655.1 Graphiurus murinus
GTAATCCCAGCATTCAGGAGGCTGAGACCGGAGGATCCGGGTTCGCGGCCAGCCTCAGCTACCTAGTGAGGCACTCCGCAACTTAGTGAGACTCGGTTTCAAAATAAAGAATAAAAAATAGGGCTGGGGGTATAGCTCGGAGGTAGAATGCCCCTGAGTTCAATCCCCAGTACCACAAAAAAAAAAAAAAAAAAAAAAAGGAAGAAAGAAGAACCAGAGGTAACAGACCTAAAGGGCATACTGAGAGTAGGCATGTGTTCCTAAGGCAAATATTTATGATACTTTGAGTGTTGAAGGGAGAAATAATGAGTTAGCCAAGATAATGATAATTATTTCACTGATTTAAAGGCTGTGGAACGATATTTGTTTGGTATCCTTATTGAGATGAAATTCACATACTATAAAATTGTGTATAAGACTCTGATTCCCTAGCCTCTACTCCTCCATCGGCAGAAGTGAAGGCTCCATAGCATCACTTAAAGTATTCAGTGGCTCTCAGTGTATTCACAGAACTGTGCAACCATAAATAGTCAATTTTAGAACATTTGCACTACAGAAGTCCTGTCTTCTCTAGTATTTAACCTATCCCTAGAGGGATGCTATTTCTGGAATACCAAGAGCTCTTGGGTCTTCTTTTGAGTGTGGACTGTGAAAACATAGAGGACTCTGTGGGAGAAGTTCTTAACCACAGCATATGAATGCTAGGAAAATGGAACTTTTGAGCTCCCTCTTCCACATAGGCTGGGAGAAGGGCAGCCTTACCCAGAGCATGTACAGCCTTCAGATTTCCCTATATAATAAGTGTTTTTTTTATTGTATTGTGGAAGAGATGTATTGGTCAAATGACATTGGAACATTTAGCTCACTAGGAAAACAAATCTGTACCTTAAATACTAATAGAAGCCTGAACAATTAAAGATTTAACATAAAATATTAAAGTACAAGAACATTTTAGAGCAATATTTCTATACTCTTGGTTTGAGTCAGACCTTAAGCATTACATGTAACCCAGAAGTTGACATTAGGCCATATAAAAATAAATTTGGGAGCTGGGCATGGTGGCGCATGCTTGTAATCTCAGCATTTGGGAGGCTGAGACCAGAGGATCTGAGACCCTGTTTTAAAATAAAGAATAAAAAGTAGGGCTGGGGGTATAGCTCAGAGGTAGAATGCCCCTGAGTTCTATCCCCAGTACCGCAAAAAAAAAAAAAAAAAAAAAATTGGGGTGGTGGTGGTAGTGGGGATTGAACTCAGAGGCATTCTACCTCCAAGTTACACCTGCCAGCCTGATTTTTTATTTCTCATTTGGAAACAGAGTCTCACTAGGTTGCTGAGAGCCTTGCTAAATTGCTGATGCTGGCTTTGAACCTGCAATCCTCCTGTCTCAGCCTCCCAAGTACTGGGATTACAAGTGTGCAATACCACGCCCAGCGGCTATATAAAATTTATGTGGTGGAGCTGGGCGTGGTGGCGCACGCTTGTAATCCCAGCATTCGGGAGGCTGAGACCAGAAGATCTGGGTTCGCGGCCAGCCTCAGCAAACTAGTGAGGCACTCTGCAACTTGGTGAGACTCGGTTTCAAAATAAAGAATAAAAAATAGGGCTGGGGGTGTAGCTCGGAGGTAGAATGCCCCTGAGTTCAATCCCCAGTCCCGCAAAAAAAATAAAAAAATAAAATGTATGTGGTGGAAAAACATCACAGTCAATAGGCAAATGAAAGACTAAAAGAAAATGTGGCAACAAATAGAACAAAGGATCAATATCCTTGATATTAAAAATACAATTACAAGCCGAGTGTGGTGGCACATGCTTGTAATCCCAATACTTGGGAGGTTGGGACAGGAGGATCGCAGGTTCATGGCCAGCCTCAGCTACTTAGTGAGGTCCTCTCCAAATTAGTGAGACCCTGTTTCAAAATAAAGATAAACAATAGGGCTGTGGGTGTAGCACAGAGGTAGAATGCCTCTGGGTTCAATCCCCAGTTCCGAAAAAAAAATAATAATAATACAAATCCAAGATAGTAACATCAGCAACTTAAGTAGGAAATTGCAAAGCTAATGGCCAGTTCATAGATGACATATCATATAAGCAGTTAATAAAAATTATCCAGGTGGGCATGGTGGCACACACTTGTAATCCCAGTACTTGGGAGGCTGAGACAGGAGTATCTCAGGTTCGAGGCCAGCCTCAGCAACTTAGTGAAACTCAGCAACCTAAGAGGTAGAATTCCCCTGGGTTCAATCCCAGTAACACACACACACACACACACACACGATAATATTCCAGTATTGGTAAACGCATATAAAATAAGACAGTTAAGCCAGGCGTGGTGGTGCACGTGTGTAATCCCAGCATTTGGGAGGCTAAGACCGGAGGATCCGGGTTCGAGGCCAGCCTCAGCTACCTAGTGAGGCCCTCTGCAACTTAGTGAGACCCTGTTTCAAAATAAAGACTAAAAAATAGAGCTGGAGGTGTAGCTCGGAGGTAGAATGCCCCTGGCTTCAATCCCCAGTGCACAAAAATAAATAAATAAGACAATTTCATTATTGGTTGCAGATATTGCTGTGTGTATATACCATTTGAATCAGTATGCCTCAGAAACCAAAGTGTACAAAGGTAGATAATGCATACTGGTAAAATATCTTTAGTGGTAAATTATTATAAACAATCTAAGTGACCATCAAAGTGAAGGATAAATTAATTATGGTGTATTTATTTGGTAGAATTTGTGCTGCTTTTGGAAGAATAATATACATGCATATATAACCATACAAAGATAGCTAAATTAAAACAATGCAAACCTATATTATAGTATGAACTCATAATGTGTAAATAAAACATTTTGTAGAAGGTATCTTTTTCTCTGCCCAGTTTCCCTACCTCCTTTTGGCTGCACCATCTCATATTTTCCATTAAGTAACTAGCCTGGTTCTACTGTATTGTTCTGATGGACCTGTTCAGTTTGTTCTGCATCCAGTGGCAGCTGCCTACAGATGATGCAGTGTTCTTGTGGTTATGATCTCAGGAGACATCCCAGTTTTTGTCCTTTCTATGTCTATAATTCCTTAAACGCTGTACCAATTATCCTTTCAATAATTTATTTTTAGCTCTTCCTGTTTAGTTATTTGCAATTAAAGGAACTTAACTAATACAGAATTTGACATGAAGATTGGGTGATAGGCAATAGAATCTGTGGAAAATCTGAAGTATTAGAGATTAGTTTTTGGATGAGATGGGGACAAGTGAGACTGTTTATTTTCCAGCCTAGGAAAGTAACAGCTCATGAATTGCAGTGGGTAAACCGCCTGTTGAATTATTATTAATTGTAATCACACGGGTGAACATAAGTCTAAGGTCCTGGATAATGGCAATTTACAGAGCGAAGAATGCTATTTTAGCCAGGTGCGGTGGCACACACCTGCAATCCCAGTACTTGGGAGGCTGAAACAGAAGAATCAATCAGGTTCAAGGCCAGCCTCAGCAACTTAGATCCTATTTCAAGGAAAAAAAGGGAGGCCAGGGGTGTAGCTCAGTGGTAGAATGCACCTATTTAACCTCCCAGTACAGAGAAAGAGAAAATTACATCAAATTTAAAGATAGCATTGGCTTTCATTTGCTGTTGGAGAATGGTGTCGCACTTCGCTCTAAAATAGGAGTGTTCCAATGAGTTGCACAGAGGATGTTGGCTTTATGGGCAGGAAAGGACTGGGGAAAGAAGAAGCAGATGGAAAAATGGACTGGATGTTTCAAAGTTACTTTCTTTGTCCAAGCAGAAGGGCCATCCCTATCACATCAGCTAAGACTGCCCTGTTTGGGGACTTGGTCATTTCCCTTCTCTCCTGATTTCTCCAAGGTCAGATAAGCAGCCTAATTCCTCTTGGTGGTGGGGAACTTCAGCATGAACAACTTCATTTTGGTTTGGTCTCCAATGGCCTCCTGCAAGTTTTAGTTAACTATGCTCTTTTGCTTCTTGGCATTTCTGTATGCTTTACAAACGTTCTACTAATAAGCAGGGTTATCGGGCTGCAAATTGCCGGGTGTCCCTCAGTCCAGTCCATTGGCTGGCTGGATAGGCAGATGTGAGAGTCCTCTTCTTCCTTCTCGTTTCTCTGCCTCCTCCTATCGCTCCTTCTCTCCTCTTCAGGCTCCTTCTCCCTTCCTCCTTCCTCCACTAGCCCTTCCCTTCCCAATTCTATCTCTCTTTTCTTTTCCCACATTTCCTCCTCCTTCCTTATAGTTCTTTCCTCCTCATCGCCTCTCGCTGGTTCTTTTCTCTCACTTTCCAGCCTTCTTCCTCCCGCTCCTCCCCTTTGGTCTTCCCTGGCCACCCCCTGACCGTGGGGCCGCGGACACCTTTGGGTGATGGAAGTGTGTGTGGGATCCTGAGTACCGCTCGGGTTCTTCCGGCTGCGCTCGCCGGGAAGAGCCCGGGTGGGTGTGTTGAGGTTGGGGGAGCCGTGGGCTCCTGGGAGGTGTAGTCCTGTCCTTGTGCGCAGGCGCAGTGCGGCCGGGCAGGCCGGGCGGGTGCGGTCATTGTCCCGGCTCCAGATGCGGGTGAGTCCGGCCCGGCCCGCCTCTTCTTTGAGGCCGATCTTTACCTGGGAGGGGGCGGGCTCAGTGGGGAGGGGGCGGGGGGAGGCGGGAGGAGAGGGAGGCCTGCAGATCTCTGAGAGTGTGGGCGGATGTGTGGGACTGGGGAGGGATGGAGACTGGCGTGTGTGTGTGTGTGTGTGTGTGTGTGTGTGTGCGCCCGAGTCTGTTTTCTGTGTGTGTCGGGGGGGGGGGAAGTGGGGGGCGGAGAGTGTCCTGGGGCTGTGGATCTGTCTGTGTCTGTGGGTCCCTGTGGGTGTTTGGGAGGCGCCTGTGTGCCAAGGTCCTGCACACACATACACAGGCACTTCATCCCAGTCCTGGTCTCTGTGTCTTTGTGGGGTCTCTTGGGATTTGTCTCTGTGGAGACACTTCTGCAGCTTTTTGGGTCCTTGTCTTCAGTGTGGTGTGTGTCTGCTTTGATCTCTGTGGTGCTCTGTGTGCTTCTCCACCTGTGTAGTCTTCCCTCTGTGTCTCTGGTGGGAATGTCAGGGTGTCTCCCTGTCTGTGTGCATGTCTGCCTGTGTCTCTGTGTTTCTGGGTGTTGGTGTGAGTGTTGTGTGGGTACATAAGTGCAGGTACCCTTCCAAGGTGTTTGTGACAGCCTGGGAGTTCTTGGATACTCAGGACTAGAAATTCCTCACCTAGCCCCCCTGACCCATTCCTTTTTCCCTTCCTGGGTAGAAGTACATCTCCACCAGGTGGGTTTATTTTCCCACAGAGGGACTGGAAGCTATGCACAAAATCATGTAAGTTGCTTTCCTCAGATAGTAAGACTACAAATATGTCCACAGATATAGACATAACTTCTGTTTTTTAGAGTGGACCCATATTTCATAGTATGGAGGCCCCACCATTTATTTTGACCTATTCCTTTAGTAATAGTTCTTCATTTTGTTTCCATATATTTTTTAAACTGGTTTGGGTTGTTCTTTATTTCATTTTGGGCTCTAGAAACAGTGCTGCAATAAACGTTGCTTTGTGTGTGTGTGTGTGTGTGTGTGTGTGTGTGTGTGTGTGTAGCCTTTGTTGTTGTTCATACTGGAAATTGAAGCTACGGCATTCTACCTCCAAGCTACACTCCCAGCCCTTTTAGTTTTTTTTTTTTTTTTTAGTTTTAGTTTTTGTTGTTGTTGTTGTTGTTTAAATGGAGTCTTACTAGGTTGCTGAGAGTCTCCCTAAGTTGTGGAGGCTGGTCTCGAACCTGCAATTCTGTCTCAGTCTTCCAAGTACTGGAGTTAAAGGCATGCACTACCACACCCAGCTCATGTATAACCTTTCTGTAACCATGGGCAGAAACCTGGGAACAGATGGCTGGGTTATGGGTTTTTGCATTTCCAGCTCACTTTCTGGAAAAGATCAAGCAACTCCTGCCTTCATCAGCCCATGAGAAGTCTCTTTTCCTAGCACCCTTGCTGGTGCTAGGAGTTAGCTCATATTCAATCAGCTCTGTGTTAAAGTATTTCCCACATGCTTGACATTGTCCTAAATCTCTGAGATATCATCCAAAAATGATGATCCCAGCTCCCAGGGACTTGTATTCTGATGGGAAAAAAACAAAAACAAAAACAGGCAACAGAGCTGGGCTTGGTGGTGCATGCCCAAAAATTGTAGGTTTGAGGCCAGCCTCAGCAACTTAGGCTGTGTTTCAGAAGGAACAACAGAGACCATGGCCAGGGTGCCTAGGCCAGGTGGGAACACTTGGTCTCAGGGCTTCTGCCCTTTGGCCTTACATATGTCTACTGCAGTTAAAACCACCCAGCTTTGTGCTGTGGCAGGTGGGACCATTTGGCTTCACAAGGACCCTTCTTTGTCCCAGTAGCTTTTGCACTCTAAGCAGCATTTGGAATCCCTGGGGAGGTTGTTAAGAAATATTGATTCTGAGGCCGGGCGTGGTGGCGCACGCTTGTAATCCCAGCATTCAGGAGGCTGAGATCGGAGGATCCGGGTTCGAGGCCAGCCTCAGCTACCTAGTGAGGCCCTCCACAACTTAGTGAGACCCGGTTTCAAAAATAGGGCTGGGGGTATAGCTCGGAGGTAGAATGCCCCTAAGTTCAATCCCTAGTACCGCAAAAAAAAAAAAAAAAAAAAGGAAAGAAAAAAGAAAGAAATATTGATTCTGGGGGGGATAGGGATGTGGCTCAGTGGTATAGTACTTGCCTAGTGTGCACAAGGCCCGGGGTTCCAACCTCAATATTGGGGGGACTAAAGGGAGGAAGAAAGGAAGAAAGACTGTTTCTGGGGCTTACTCAGGTGGTTTGACTCAGGGGGCCCAGGCTGGGGCCTAGGAGTCTACATGCTAAATAATATTTTAGTAAGAGTTTTCAGTGATGTTGAGGTTTTAGATATTTAGGGAGGCAGCTTATAGCAAATGAAAAACTTGTTTTCCATAAGGTGTTGGTGACACCGGTAGTGAACTCCCTATCACAGGATGCATGTGAGCCCCCGTAAGCCACCGTGGAGCCAGGACTGTCTCAAACTCCAAGAATTTGCCCTAATTAGTGCCACCTGTCCTATATTTTCACTTTTTTTTTTTTTTTTTTTTTTTGTGGTGCTGGGGATTGAACTCAGGGGCATTCTACCTCTGAGCTATACCCCCAGCCCTATTTTTTATTCTTTATTTTGAAACAGGGTCTCACTAAGTTGCAGAGGGCCTCACTAGGTAGCTGAGGCTGGCCGCAAACCTGGATCAGCCTCCAAATGCTGGGATTACAAGTGTGCACCACCACGCCCGGCTTTATATTTTCACTTTTATCTTTCACTTAAATGAGTCACTGCTTCTTTTTCTGAAAGTAACACAATGTAAAGACTACTCTGGGACTACTGTAAATAGAAGCTTAGTGCTACTGTAAAAAGGGAAACTGGAGCCAGGTGATTCTCACCAGGCAGCAAGGTCTGCCAGGACTGGGGCCTGGGCCCTGCTTTCCTTTTGTTTGAAAGGGAGCACATGGAGACTGGAGGTATTAATGTAGGCTACAGACTCCTGACCCTTTCTCCTTAGCATGTCTGGAGAATGAGAAGGGAGTCAACCAGGAGGCATTCTCCCGGTGACTCCACCTCTGAGAGCCCTGGGTGGCCACATCTGCTCTTGGGAACATATATGATTCATACCAACAGTAATACCAACCGTGGTTTGTTTTTGTTTTTGTTTTGTACTGGAGATGGAACCTAAGGATGTTCTACACCCCAAGCCCTTATTATTAGTTTTTTTTTAAACTTTGAAACAGGGTCTCACTAAGTTGCTGAGGGTCTTTCTGAGTTGCTGAGGCAGGCCTTGAACCTGTGATCCTCCTGTCTCAGCCTCCCAAGTCCTGGGATTACAGGCATGTGCCACCACACCCAGCTGCAGGTGTTTTCTGAACTCTTGTCGTATGCTGGCACAGGCTCCAGGTTCCTTGGGCATGTCATTAGTTCAACTCAGTAACAGCATGAGGTTTGGGGAAGGTGCCCAAAGGGCCAGCAGTGGTGCTGGGGCAGCGGATGGGGCCTTAGTCCAGCACTGGCCCGAGGAGGGAGACAGGGCAGCGTGGTGGGAGAAGCCTGGGGTCCTGCTGCTCCCAAAGGCTGTGGGCATGTGCAGGCGTTGGGAGCATTTGTGTGAGTGTGTGTGCTCAGGAGGCAGGGCAGCCTAGTGTTGAACATGTGGACCCAGGCACACTGTGCCTACTCCAGTCCCAGCTCTGGAGTCTGGAGCAGGTGACTTGACTCTTTTGGCCTCAGGTGGAAATTAAGTGAGATGCGTTTACTTTGTGCTTTACATGCAGTAAACAGTATAAACATTAGCTGTTTTGCGTGTGTATATGTGTGTCTTGTCCTGTTTGCACTTTTGAGGGGGGCCTAGGCCTGATCTCTCACCATGTCTGCCTTTTTCTCCCACAGAGCTTTGGGCCCCTCAGGCCCATCTTCCTGTCCTCTCATCTCTGTGCATGGCTGGAGAGATGACTGCTCAGCTGCTGACTGATGAACTGCTGGTAAGTCATGTCATCCTTGCCTCTCTTTCAAAAGACTCAAGCCCTTAGCCGGGCGTGGTGGCGCACGCTTGTAATCCCAGCATTTGGGAGGCTGAGACTGGAGGATCTGGGTTCTCGGCCAGCCTCAGCTACCTAGTGAGGCATTCCGCAACTTAGTGAGACCCTGTTTCAAAATAAAGAATAAAAAATGGGGCTGGGGTTATAGCTCGGAGGTAGAATGCCCCCGAGTTCAGTCCTCAGTACCACAAAAAAAAAAAAAAAAGACTCAAGCCCAAAGTGCTGAGCTCTGATCCTTAGGCGAGCCTCTGCCCAGCCCAGCCTGCCAGGGCCCACAACCCCAGCCTGTCTCTCCTGGAGGCTCTGTCTGCCCTGATGAGGAGGGCAAGCTGCACTCTCCAGGGTTGATGGTCCCTCCTTGATCCCAGACACTGGCTGTGGAGTCAGCTATGGGGGTAAGGTCAGCTCAGGGGTGGCCAGGCCTGCCCTTGGAGCTCTGGGCTGGGCACCTGGCAAGTGATGGCTTAAACATGTTATGTTCAACAAAAAGGCCTGAGGCAGGATAGTGCTGGGTGTGTGGCCTTTGGAAATGGGAAAGCAGAGTGGGGCATGGTGGCACAGGCTTGTGATCCCAGTACTTGGGAGGCTGAGACAGGAGGATTGCAGGTTCAAGGACAGCCTCAGCAAGTAGTGAGACTCTCATAAACCTAGCAAGACCCTGTTTCAAAATGTAAATAAAATAGGGCCAGGGGTGTAGTTTGGAGGTAGAATGCCCCTGGGTTCAACCCTGGTACCACACTCGCATACACACACACACACACACACACACACACACACACACACACACACAGAGTAATAGGCAAGTGGTACTAAAAGTCTTGTATGAGCATCTGAGTGTACCATGAAAGGACAGAAGCCTGTGAGAGCAGCCCCCACTCCCACTTAGAAGTGGCACCTCCAGTAAGAGCCAGGAGGACATGGATGGGACACTTGGTGTTTGCAGTTCTACCCACCATGTTCGTGTCTTCAGGTGGGTGGTCTGTGTGCAGTTGTTTGTTGTAATTTCCCTAAACTTTCTTTTAGGCCAGAAATAGTTTGTAATAAAAGTAAATAGTACATGAGTACTCACTATAGAAAACTGGCAAAATCCAGCAAACTATAGGTACTGCAATAACATAATCCATTTGTATGCTCTCCACCCACAGGTAACCATGTGGATGTTTCAATATTTATTTATGGTCTTCCTTCTCTGATGGTTGTTGATTTTTCCCCCCCTGCGGTACTGGGGATTGGACCCAGGGGCATTCTACCTCTGACCTACCCCCGGCCCTATTTTTTATTCTTTATTTTTGAAACAGGGTTTCACTAAATCGTAGAGGGCTGAGGCTGGCCGTGAACCTGAAACCCCCTTTTTTTTGTGCTACTGGGGATTGAACCAGTGGCATTCTATCTCCAAGCTACACCTCCAGCCCTATTTTTTATTGTTTATTTTGAAACAGGGTCTCACTAAGTTGTGGAGGGATTCACTAAGCAGCTGAGGCTGCCTGGGAACCTGCAATCCGGCATTCCTCCTGTCTCGGTACTGGGATTAAAAGCATATGCCACCACACCCAGCTCTTATTTCTTTCTTTCTTTTTAGGGGGGGGGGCAGTACTGGGGATTCAACCCAGGGACATTCTACCTTGAAGCTACATCCTCAGCCCTATTTTTATTTTTATTTATGATTTTCTTTTATTGCGGTACTGGGGATTGAACTCAGGGGCATTCTATCTCCAAGCTATACCCCCAGCCCTATTTTTTATTCTTTATTTTGAAACAGGGTCTCACTAAGTTGCAGAGAGCCTCACTAAGTAGCTAAGGCTGGAGGCGAACCCGGATCCTCCTGTCTCAGCCTCTCGAGTACTAGGATTACAAGTATGTGCCACCATGCCCTACTTTATTTTTTATTTTGAAACAGGGTCTCACTAAGGTGTGGAGGCCTCACTAAGTACCTGAAGCTGGCCGCAAACCTGTGATCCTCCTGTCTCATTCTCCCAAGTACTGAGATTACAAGCATGCACCATCTGATAGTTGTTTTTAAAAGTTGACCAAGCCAGGCACAGTGGTGCACATCTATAATCCCAGTCCTTGGGAGGATGAGACAGGAGGATGCAGGATCGAGGACAGTTTCAGCAACTTAGCGAGACCCTGTTTCAAAAGTAAAAAATAGCCAAGCGTGGTAGTGCACACTTGTAATCCCAATAGTGGGAGGCAGATAGGAGGATCACAGTTTCAAAGCCAGCGTCAGCAAATTAGTGAGATCCTCTGCAACTTAGTGAGATCTTGTTTCAAAATAAAAATAAAATAAGGCTGGGGGGTATGGCTCAGATGTAGAATGCCCCTGAGTTCCATCTCCAGTACCCCGCAAAAAATATATAAATAAATAAATAAATAAATAAATAAATAAATAAATAAATAAATGTTGAAAATAAAATTGGGCTGGGGTTTAGTGCAGAGGTTTAATGCCCCTGGGTTCAATCCTCAGCACATACATACATACATACATACATACATACATACAACTTGACCAAGTCAGGCATTGTGGTGCAAACCTATAATCCCAGTACTTAGAAAGCTGAGATAAGAGGATTGCAGGTTTGAGCCTCAGCAACTTAGACCCTGTTTCAAAATAAAAAATAAAAAGGGCTGGGGGTGTAGCTCAGAGGTTGAATGTCTCTTGGCTTAATCCCCACTAACACACACACACACACACACACACACACACACACACACATACACACAGTTGACTAAGTGTTGGCTCTGCCATTTCAACCTTGACTTGTTTTTTTAAATCCAATTTTATGCAATAGAGACTCCTCCCCCCCCTTTGAAAACTTTACAAACATCATTTGTTTTGACTGCATTATCAGTGTACATACATATCCATCCAGTATTAGAGAGTTGAACTTTTTTCTTTAAATTTTTTTTTTTTTTTGCAGTACTGGGGATTGAACTCAGGGGCATTCTACCTCCGAGCTCTACCCCCAGCCCTATTTTTTATTCTTTATTTTGAAACAGGGGCTCACTAAGTTGTGGAGGGGCTCACTAAGTAGCTGAGGCTGGCCTCGAACCCAGATCCTCCTGTTTCAGCCTCCCAAGTACTGGGATTATAAGCCTGTGCCACCACACTTGGCTTTAAATCATTTTTCAGTGATGTAAATAATATGTCATAGAAGAAAATTTCTGATAGGTAAGGAAATACATGGTCATTATGAAAAGTTTAGAAAATCCATAAAAATATCTTAAGAGAATCAAATTCACCCCTGAACTTACCCCCAGGATAAGCACTCTGGAATTTTTGAATGTCCTTCCCTCCCTGGATGTACAAACTGTTTTGCAAAAATAAAAATCACCCTAGATATTTTTATATTCTGCTTTTTTTTTAAATGTGTGTAGTATTGGGGATTGAACCCAGAGCATTCTTACTTTGAGCTATAACCCCAGCGCTTCTTATTATTATTTTGAAACAGGGTCTTGCTAAATTACTGAGGCTGTCCTCAAACTTGTGATCCTCCTGTCCCAGCCTCCCAAGTACTGGGATTATAGGTGTGTACCATTGTGCCTGACTTTACCTCATTCCTTTGCAAGGCTGAATAATATTTTATGGTTTGCATATACCACATTTTACTTATGCACTCATCATTTGATGGACACTTGGGTTGTTTCCGTCTTTTAGTTTTTATAAATAATGCTGCTGTGAACATTTATGTGCAGGTTTTTCTTTGAACGTGAATTTGCAGTTCTCTTGGGTATATATCTAGGAGTGGAATTGCTAGGGCAGGTGACTAACTCTGCTTAACTATTCAGGTACTGCTGGACAGTTCCCAAAGTGGCTACACCATGATGTTTTCATTTTTAATACCTCTATGATTCTTGTCTTTTTGCCTTCTTTTACATATGTTATTTAGAAGGATGGATTATTCTCATTTCAATGTGGTTGGGATTTTTGATTCATGTTTGGATTTTTGAAAATAACTTCTAGTTTAATTATGTTCTGATTAAAAAAAACCAGCCTGTTTGCCTTTGGTTCTTGGAGGTTTCCTCCTGGTGACAGGGCTTGTGTCTTTAGACTGGCAGCCACAGAAGATGAAACACCAGAATGGGCTGCAGCTTGCAGAGGACTCAGCAAGCTTATGGTGATACCACTGTCCGAGGTCCTGATTCCCAGGTTTGGACCACTGTGTTCTGTTTCTCAGTGCTTCACTGGTGCCAGCCTGGGTGTGGTGCACAGAGCCTGCTCAGTGAATGTGTTATCCAGTGAGTTAATTAGTGAAGGTTTTCAAAAGGAATTATCCTGTTAATACAATTTTTAAGCATGCCACTTAGTGACCCCACGATCTCATCCAGTACCTTACACCCCAGGACCTCAAGACCTCTTGTCCTGGGCTGCCAGGTAGTGTAGAGGATGGAAATGGCAGGCTAACCTCAGCAACCTAGCAAGACCCTCAGCAACTTAGTGAGACCTTGTTTTAAAAATGAAAAATGCAAGCCAAGTGTGGTGGTGCACACTTGTAATCCCAGTACTTGGGAGGCTGAGACAGGAGAATCGCAGGTTCTCAGGCAGCCTCAGCTACTTAGTGAGGCCCTCTGTAACTTGGTGAGACCCTGTTTCAAAATAGAGAATAAAACAAAACAGAGCTGGAGGTGTAGCTCAGAGGTAGAATGCCCCTGAGTTCAATTCCCAGTACCATAAAAAGAATAAAAAATAAAAATAAAATAGGGCTAGGGATGTAGCTCAGAAGTAGAACACCCCCATGTTCAATCCCTAGTACCAAATAATAGTAATAACAACAATAATAATCATAATCATAATAATAATGTGCCAGGTTACATGGATCTAGAGTTTCTGTTTGGGGAAGTTCAAGCCTATCTTTCTGGTATCCCAGTCTAAATTAGCACTAGGTAAAGCCAGGCATAGTGGCACACAATTGTAATCCCAGTACTTGGGAAGCTGAGACAGGAGGATCTCAGGTTCAAAGCCAGCATCAGCAACTTAGGGAGGCTCTCAGCAACCTAGAGAGACCTTGTTTCCAAATAAGAAATAAAATTGGGCTAGGGGTGTAGCTTGGAAGCAGAATGCCTCTGGGTTCAATCTCCAGTAGCAAAAGATAAATAAAAATAAAAAATATAAATTAGCACTAGGTAAATTTTGGATCTAGTTATGTTCTGCTGGGTAACAACCATGTCAGAGTGCAACAACTGGGAAACACTTTAGCACTGTCGCCATGGTTCCAGGGATTGATGAACTTGGCCTGGCAGTTTCTGCTTGGTGTCTCTGGTTTGGTGATAACCAGATGGCAGCAGGGTGCTCTGCCCCCGCCTCACTCATACATCCATTTCAAGCTGGCCTGAATGGAGCTCCTGAGGGTCTGCTGGGTACCTTGTTTTCTCCATGTGACTTTCTTTTTTTGTGTGTGTGGCACTGGGGATTGAACCCTTGAACCCAGGGGCATTCTACCTCCGATCTACACCCCCAGCTCTATTTTATTTTTAATTTTGAAACAGGGTCTCACAAGGTTAATACGAGTCTCACTATTAGCTGAGGCTGTCCTCAAACCTGCAGTCCTCCTGTCTCAGCCTCCCAAGTACTGGGATTACAAGTGTGCACCACCATGCCTGGCTCCATATGGCTTTCTCATGCAGCTACTGGAGCGTGCTCACAGCTTGGCACCTGGGCCGTATGATAATTGGGTCTTCCCAGAGCAGGTGTTCCAGGAGGCCAGGCAAGAGCTGGAGGGTGTCAGCGGCTGAGCCTGGGAGATCCAGAACACCATTCTGCAGGCCCTGAGGCCAACCCAGATTCCAGGGTGGGGAGCAGATTTCCCTAGCAAAGCATTTGGCCACTGTCAACCTACTGTGTCTAGTGAACCTGACTCGCACAGAAGGATAGACATAGGTAGCACCTGCCCCCTCCACTCTCAGGAGGCCCCACAGCATCATTCACAGCCTGAGAAGGCATGGGGAGGGGGTGAGAGAGAGAGCCCCACATTTGGACTTAGTGGGGCAGTGGAAGCTGGGGCCTGTCTGTCTTGCTGTCATATTTGGTTGTTCCTTCTGGTCTGTTCAGGCTTTGAGTAAGAAATTTAAAGAGTCAGTTATAGCTGGGTGTAGTGGCTCATGCCTATAATCTTAGTACTTGGGAGGCTGAGACAGGAGGATCACAGCTACAAGGCCAGCCTCAGCAACTTAGTGAGGACCTCAGCAACTTAGACCCTGTTTCAAAATAAAAAATAAAATAGGGCTGGGGGTATAGCTCAGAGGTAGAATGCCCCTGATTTCAATCCTCAGTACCATACACACACACACACACACATCCATGCACATGCACACGCACACGCACACGCACACGCACGTGACTCAGTTATTTGTTCTACAAATATTTATTAAAGATCTGCTGTGTGCCAGGCAGTGTCCTGTGTCCTGAACATTCATTCAGCCGTGGGCCAGGCCTCAGACACCATCTCAAAGCCTCCCCAGGAAGGAGCATTATCTCTGTCCCCACTTCCCCACTTCCAAGGCTAAGAAAGGCTTCAGCGATTGAAGGAGGAGTTTTCACACATTCACATAGCTCCTAAGGGCTGAAAACAGGTTTCAGACCTCCCACACATGCATAACAAAGTACTCCCAAACCCAGCCACCTAACAGCATTTCTGGGATCAGGAACTGGGCAGCATCCTGACTGAGTGGCCATAGCTCAGGGTCTTTGTGAGGGTCCATGGGCTGAGGATCACTTCCAAGGTGGCCCAGGCCCCTGGAGGTGGGTGGGAGGCCTCTGTAGGACTGCCCATAATATGGCAGGTGGCTTTCCCAGAGGAGTAATCAGACAGACAGACATACAGATCTTAAGACCAAAGCTGCGGTCTTTATTACTCCTCCTCCGCCTCTTCCTCTTCCTTCTCCTCCTCCTCTTCCTTCTCCTCCTCCTCCTTCTCCTCCTCCTCCTCCGGATTAAACCCAGGGGTGCTTTACCACTGAACTATACCCCCAGCCCTTTTTTTATATTTTATTTTGAGACAGGGCCTGCTAAATTGCTGTGACAGGCCTTGAACCTGCAATTCGCCAGTCTCAACCTCTGAAGTACTGGGATATAGGTGTGTGCCACCACACCCAGCCCTTGTCTTCTTTTTTTATTGTGAAAAGTATACATAACACACAATTTACCATCTGAGCCATTGTCAAGTGTATAACTCAGAAATGTTAAATATATTCACACTGTTTTTCAACCATTTCTACCATCCACCCACAGAACTCTTCTTTTTGCAAAACTGAGACTGTCCCCATGAAACACCAACTGCCCACCCTCCCTCCCCAAGGCCCTGACACCCACATTCCACTATCTGTCTCTATGAATTATTCTACTCTAGGGTTTCGTCCGAGTGAAATCACGCGGTATTTGTCCTTTGGACTTGCTTTATTTCACATAACATAATGCCCTTGAGGTCCATGCAGGTTGTAGTAGGTGTTAGAATTTCCTTCCACTGCATGAATAGACTATGGTTTGTTTCTGCATTCATCCTTCCATGAACACTGGATTGCTTCCACCTTTGGGCAATTGTAAACAATGCCATTAAGAATGGATGTACAAAGATGGAGCTTACTTTTAAAATCCTAAATCAGGTCCTACCACTTTCCAGCTGAAACCTTCCAAAGAATGAATAAGAAGGAGCCATCTCAGCCAATATTTGAGGAAGAGCATTCTAGCAGAGGGAAGAGCTAGTACAAAGGCCCTAGGGTCAGTGCAGATCCCAGGAAACAGAAGGAAAACCAGCAGACCAGA
This sequence comes from Graphiurus murinus, assembly GCA_004027655.1. Taxonomy (NCBI): domain Eukaryota; kingdom Metazoa; phylum Chordata; class Mammalia; order Rodentia; family Gliridae; genus Graphiurus; species Graphiurus murinus. The sequence goes on from PVLC010012339.1 coordinate 41,138, forward strand.
GTGAAGCAGGCAAGAAGAGAAGTTGGTGGACACAAGGTTGGGGGTGATGTCAGAGGTTAGAACTAGGATTTTGTGTACAGACACTCCAGGTTTTCCTACTCGACCTTTGGCTGGTTCATCAGGATCCCAGGCCTTGGAGCCAGCACTGGGTTCAATACCTGGCTGTCCCACTCCTTAACTATGTGCCCTCTCTGTGCCCTGCTTCTTTATCTGCACCTTCTAGGGCCTCCTATCCCCTCCTGGCAGAGCCTGAGGAGACTAAATTGCAGTCAAACCCGCTCCACCACACAGGTGTGGAGGCAGCTGCTAGGCAGAGACAAGTCTTGTAAAGGGCATGGTTTTGTCACAGGATGCCAGTGCCTGCCTTGTGGCTCTACTGTGAATTAATAAGTGGCTCAGTGTGTGAGACGTACTGTATCGGTCTACTGGGGCTGCTGTACAGGAGCGAGCAGCCTGAGCAAGGGCTGTGTGTCCCTCTCACTCTGGATGCTCAGAGCCCCGGGCAGGGCATCTGCAGAGCCAGGCTCTGGAGGCTGGAGAAGGTCCACCTGGCCTCTCTCTGGGCTGCTGAATATCCTCAAGTATGGGAGCTAAAGGCCACGGCTTCCCTGCACTCCTCAGAGCAGATTGATGCTACCTGCTCCAGGGCGAGCTTGTCTGGATTAGTATATCCATGCTGACCTAGGGGTAGGACTGGGGTAGGACTTCAACTTATGAATGTTTATGGAGCACAGAATACAACTGTGACAATGGTAAGAGAAACATCCAGCACAAAGCAACCGTGTAAGTGAGGGGTGTGGTTATTCCAAGGTGGTCATCCCTGCCTCCCATGCGCTGCCATGGTCACTTGGTCCACACAGGTTACAACCTACCTGAAGGCCCAGCCTCTTCTTCAAGGTCTCCCCACTGGTCCTCAACTGTCTGCTCTGCCTCTTATGCCTCAGATCTTCACCCAAGTCCCCCTTTACCTAGAATCTTCCCCCCAAGAACCCACCCACTGTCTCTTCCCACAGATTGCCCTCCATGTCACCTTCCAGAATCTACCAGACACACCCTGAAGCTGCCCTTGCTCCAGATCCTTGAAAACATTGTTCAGACCTCCAGGATGACATTTACTAGATGCAGTGTGTCCTACCCTGCCTACCCTACAGGGACCTAGTTCTTATGGGGGGAGGGTACTGGGGGTTGAACCCAGGGACATTTTACCTCTGAGCTGTACCCCAACCCTTTTTATTTTATTGTATTTTTCAAACAGGGTCTCATTAAATTGCTGAAGGTCTTGCTAAGTTGCTGAGACTGTCCTCAAACCTGAGATCTTCCTGTCTTAATCTCCCAAGTATTGGGATTACAGGTGTGTGCCACTACGCCCAGTCAAGGACCTAGTTATTGAGCCTCTCAAGTCTGTGCCGTAGCTCAAGATCAGTGCCTGGCGCTTAGTAGCTGCACAGGAAAGCTCATCCCATTACTGGAGTGCACCTGGGCTCCAGCTCCACTGTGCTTCTCGTGCACACATGGGCTCTTTTCACCTTTGTTCCTTTCCATCTGGGACTTCCTGTTCCAAACCATCTCACTTTATTTCTCTGTCTGAGTGCTTCTCCAGTAAATTAGACACTGAGAAAATGGAGGGGCCCCACCAGGACCCTGCATCTGTTGTGGTCACTGCAGATATTAGCCTAAATCCTCTCAGCCTTTCTGGCCACTTCTCCAGCCATTGGCAAGGAGAGCCCTGTGGTGAGAGGATGTGGGTTTGCTCTTACAGGAGTCAGTGACTATCAGGGATGTGACTGTGGACTTCACCCAGGAGGAGTGGGAGCGGCTGGAGCCTGCCCAGAAGGACCTGTACAGGGATGTCATGTTGGAGAACTACAGGAACCTGGTCTCACTGGGTAAGGGAGTGGAGCTATGGAGTTACTCACCATCAGCCCATAACTTGAGGACCACAAAGAAATGAAAAAAAAAGGTGGACAGATTTGACTACATAGAAAGCTAGGATCTTACTAAGTTTTTAAAAACCTTACTAATAGGGATATAAAAATTGAGATACCATTTTTTTCAGTACTGGGGATTGAACCCAGGGGCATTTTACCTCTGAGCTACACCCCTAGTCTTATTTTTTATTCTTTCTTTCTTTCTTTCTTTCTTTCTTTCTTTCTTTATTTATTTATTTATTTTGCAGTACTGGGGATTGAACTCAGAGACATTCTACCTCCGAGCTATACCCCCAGCCCTATTTTTTATTCTTTATTTTGAAACTGAGTCTCACTAAGTTGCGGAGTGCCTCACTAGGTAGCTGAGGCTGGCCACGAACCTGGATCCTCTGGTCTCAGCCTCCCGAATGCTGGGATTACAAGCGTGTGCCACCACGCCCGGCTCTTTTTATTCTTTATTTTTGAAACAGGGTCTCACTAAGTTCTGGAGAGCTTCACTAAGTAGCTGAGGCTGGCCGCAAACCTGGATCCTCTGGTCTCAGCCTCCCAAGTACTGGGACTACAAGCGTGCACCACCACACCCAGCTCACATACCACCTTTTTGTCTTCAAGATACATAGAGATTAATGAGAATAATAGCCTGTAATATGAGGTACACTCTCATTTTAGGAGAGTGAGGTTGGGGCAGTTCTTTTAGAGGACAATTTGACAATATAAATCAAATTTTGGACAATTCCATTTTTAGGAATCTATCCTTTAGAAATTCTCTATTAAGTGTGCAGAGTTGTACATGGGAAGAAAAATAAAGGAAAGATTTAACACCTGGCTGCACTGGACTGATTGAGCACACCAGATATGTGGCTCTGGGAAGGTGAGGCTGGGCAGGCATTGCCTGGAAATTTTCCAGGTCATACTGTTAGGAGGAAGAACTTGCCTGCAAAACTGAAGCAGAGCCCATTTCTTTTTTTATTTCCTTTTTTTTTTAAAACTGGGAGTTGAACCCAGGGGCATTCTACCTCTGAGCTACACCCCCAGTATTTGTTATTCATTTTATTCTGAGACAAAAATCTCACTAAGTTGCTGAGGCTGGCCTTGAACCTGCAATCTTCCTGTCTCAGCCTCCCAAGTACAGGAATTACAGGTGTTTTCCACCACACCTGGCTACAGCCCCATTTCTCCCCCCCCTCCCCGCAGTACTAGGGATGGAACCCAGGGGCATTCTACTTCCAAGCTATACCCCCAGCCCTATTTTTAATTCTTTATTTTGAAACAGGGTCTCACTAAGTTGGAGAGGACCTCACTAAGTAGCTAAGGCTGGCCGCGAACCTGCAATCCTCCTGTCTCAGCCTCCCAAGTACTGGGATTACAAGTGTGTGCCACCACGCCCAGCTCAGCCCCATTTCTTTAACAGAATAATTGGCCTAGAGTTAAATGGTACATATTTAAAGTGTCAGGTATAGCTGGGCTGTTTCCATTTCAGAGCTATTATGATAAAGTGTGTACAGGTCCTGTGTAAACATAAGCTTTTCATTCCCTTGAGCAAATACCTCAAGATGGAATACAGCACATGCATATTTAA
>PVLC010012340.1:0-44555 GCA_004027655.1 Graphiurus murinus
TGGGAGGCTGAGACCGGAGGATCCGGGTTCGCGGCCAGCCTCAGCTACCTAGTGAGGCACTCTGCAACTTAGTGAGACTCGGTTTCAAAATAAAGAATAAAAAATAGGGCTGGGGGTATAGCTCGGAGGTAGAATGCCCCTGAGTTCAATCCCCACTACCGCAAAATAAATAAATAAATAAATAAATAAATAAATAAATAAATAAATAAAAATAAAGAATAAAAAATAGGGCTGGGGGTATAGCTCGAAGGTAGAATGCCCCTGAGTTCAATCCCCAGTACTGCAAAAAAAATAAAAAATAGGGCTGGGGGTGTACTCAGGGGTAGAATGTCCCTAGGTTCAACCCCCAACCCCCAGTACTGGAAAAAAGAAAGAAAAAGAAAAACAGGACTTGTGCAATATTAAGATGGAAACTGAACAGCTCTTTGGTGTGCACTCCAGGCGCGGTGGGGACCGTGGGGCGTGGGGAGTGAGCTGTTCTACATGGGGAGCCCATCCTGCGCTAAGGGAGGCGGCTGCTTCTCAGTGATTTCCTACAAGAGGGAACACAGGCTTTTTAAGAAATGGGAAATCAGGCTTTTGTGAAATCTTCTGCAGGATCTATGTTGACAATTCATTTAAAGATATTAAGTGCAATGTGCAGCCAAATAAAACACATCTGTGGGACAGATGTGGCCCACGGGATGAAGGACTGCCAGGAAGGGACGGGAGCCCCAGTGGTGGGCCGGGTGAGCCCGGGAGCCTGGCTGCAGGCCGGCAGAGTGAGGCAAAACCCAGGCCAGGTGGGGAGGGGGCCCTGCTGCAGGGAACAAGCAGTGTCCTCAGGGGAAGAAACCTTGGATCAGCAGTAAGAAGGTGGTCCTCATTTTGCCTCTTAGTAGTTATGCTCTGCATGAAACTACCTGACCTCCACAAGCCTCAGTTTCCCTATCTGAAAAATGGAGACACCTGGTGACTGCCCTGTCCACTCGGAGTACTGTTGGATGGTGGTGCTATTATGACCCTACCCAGCGCCCCAGCCCCTACAGAGGAGGTGTCTCTGCCATGAAGCCTCTCCCCAGCCTTCCTGGGTGGTGCCGCTGGCCTCGCCCCCTGGTGGCGGTTAGCTAGTCCTTCAAGTGGGTAGGGTGTGGGGGAAGTGCTAGGTTACTGTGGGGACCATGGGGTGGGAAGGGGCGCTCTCCGCCTGGTCCTGTGGACTCCCTCTTCTGGGGCATTGAGTGACAAGGCTCCAGACTCAAGGTGCAGAGCTGAGTCTGGCCTGCACCAGCCTCTGGCCTGCTGAATAATTCATTATGGGGAGGGGACAGGGAGGGGCCATAGTAGATGCTGGGGCTCCTAACCGGAAGCCCAGGCTTAAGGAGGACGTGAGAGTGAGAAACTTTTCCCAGCGTGGTGGCACATGCTTGTAATCCCAGCATTGATCCTCAACTACCTAGTGAGGCCCTCCGCAATTTAGTGAGACCCTGTTTCAAAGTAAAGAATAAAAAAATAGGGCTGGGGGGTATAGCTTGGAGGCAGAATCCCCCTGGGTTCACTCCCCAGTACTGCAAAAAAAAAAAAAAAAAGAAACCTTTTCCCACCCTGGCCAAAGCCGCTTCCTTCCCCAGCTGAGTTATCTGCAGGGGCAGAGACGCGCTTGGTGCTGGGCTCTTGGTGCTGGGGTGCTTCTCAGGAGGGCACACACCCCTGCAGGGGTGGGGAGGGTGCGCAGGGGCTCATGGACTGTGGGAGGAGGGGAGGGGAGGCTGGGAAGGAAACTGGGGGGGTGCACTCTGCCATGTTCAAGGGTCAAGGAGGGCCCCTCTGGAGGTACCTGGAGCGGTACCGAGTGCTGAGTTCCTGAGTGGCTGTCACCCCTGGCCCCCAAATCTCTTACCCACAACTCACTGGGATCATGTGCTAGGCCTCTCAGAGGGAGGAGCAGGTGTACAGCCAGTCTGTCCTCTGCCCTGTCCTGGGAGAATGGCTGCTCTGCCGCTGGAGAGTCAAGGCTGTCTGGGACTTTCTGTCCTTTGAAGTGGTGTCAATTCAAGTGATGGCTGCGGCTCCCACTGGCACTGATAGCACAGGGAGCCTAGCGGTCTGCCTCTATCGATGACTGAGAGTTCTAGTGTGTGTGTGTGTTTTGCTGGGGATCAGCCTGGGGCCTCAGACATGCTAGGAAAGTGCTTTAACACTGAGCTGAACTACATACTCAGCCTACCCCCCTTTTTTGTGGTACTGGGGATTGAACCAAGGGGCACTCTACCACTGAGCTGGCTATACCCCCAGACATTTTAATTTATTTTGACATAGGGTCTCACTAAATTATGATGTTCTGGCTTCCAACTTGAGATGCTAAGTACTAGAATTACAGGCATATGTCACCATGCCTGGCCCCTGCTCTCCCTTTTTTGGGGGGTATTGGGAGTTGAACCCAGGGGCATTCTACCTCCAAGCGACACTCCCAGCCTTTTTATGTTTTTGTTTTTGAAACAGGGTCTCACTAGATTGCTGAGAGTTTTACTATGCTGTTGAGGCTATCTTCAAACCTGTAATTCTCCTGTTTTAGCCTCCAAAGTATTGGGATTACAGGTATGGGCCACCACACTGGTTCCCAGCCCCTTTGTTTACTTTATTTTTTATTTTTATTTTTTGTGGTAGTGGGGGTTGAACCCAGAGACATCCTACCTTTGAGCTACACCCTCAGTCCAATTTTATTTCTTATTTGGAAACAGGGTCTCACTAGGTTGAAGAGAGTCTCACTGCTTGCTGAGGCTATCCTCAAACCTGCAATCCTCCTGTCTCATCCTCCCAGATACTGGGATTACAGGTGTGTGCCACCATGCCTGGCTCCCAGCCCCTTTAAATTTCTATTTTGAGATGAGTTTTACTAAGTTTCCCAGGCTGGCCTTGAACTTGTGATCCTTCTGCCTCCTGAGTAGCTGGGATTACAGGTGTGCTCCACCAGCAACTGGCAAGAGTTCTAGTTTCAACCCGTGGCCCCTGGCATGCCCTAGGACAGCTATGCTCTCTGCGTCCCCATGGATGGACAGCAGCTTCACGCCCAGCTTGGCCTACTCAGCTGCCTCTGTCTGCTCAGCTGCTCCCAGAACCAGCTCTTCTCACTAGTACCTGACCTGAGCCCCAAGCTCACTCCTCTGCTCCCAGGCCCAACTTCATCTCCAAACTTCACCTCCTGGTCCAAGCACTGTCCTTCCCCAGCCTCCGGGTGCCCCTATTGTCTTTTTATCATTCATCCTTCTGGGCCCTTGGATACAGCTGCTGATTCCTTCTGCAGGCTGAGCCCCAGGACCCCATCCTTGCTTTGGGGCCCTGCAGCCCTGACCTTGTGTATCTTCCTCCTGTTTTCTTGGACTATCAAGCCCCTACTGACTGTGCATAGTAGCACAGGCTTGTAATCCTAGTACTTGGGAGGCTGAGACAGGGGAATGGCAGGTTTTAGGCCAGCCTCAGAAATTTAGTGGGACTCGCAGTAACCTAGTGAAATCCTGTTTCAAACTAAAAAATAATAGGGCTAGGGGTATAGCTTGCAGGTAGAATGCCCCTGGGTTCAATCCCCAGTAACGAACACACACACACACACACACACACACACACACACACACACCCCTTCCACTTGCCCTACTTCCTGGCAGCTCCTGAAGGGCAGGGAAGGCAGGCCCAGGCAAGGGCTGCTAACAATGCTGGAGCTGGTACCCTTGCCCACATGTGCATCCACAGGTACTGCAGACACCTGGGGTTGGATGGAGCCTGCGCAGTGGCAGCAGAGTCCAGCCCTTACCTCGGCCTGAGTGAAGTTCACCAGGGCCTCTTCAGCGCCGCCCTGCCGGACATGGAACAGCCGTCCGAGCCGGGGGCCCTGCAGCACCCTGTAGAGCAGGTGGCGGGGGTCGGTGCCGGCGCTCGAGCTAGCTCTCAGGCTCTGGCTGCTGAGAGGCTGCACGGTTTCTGCAAGAGGTAAAAGGGGCCTGTCAGCCTTTAACCTGGAGCCCGGCCAGCCCTGCAACAGCCAGAGAGGCCACGAGGCCCTCATGGGCCCCCAGCTCCACCCCAGCTACTCGGAACACCCAGACCCACCTGGGCAGACAGTCAGCGTCCGGCTGCCCTCCAGCGACAGGAACACTTGCTTCTGGGCCGTCACACGGAAGAAGTGTCCGGGGGAAGTGTGCTTGCCATCGGAGAGGTCAAAGCGGAAGCCTCCATCCAGGGCTCCTGCCGACAGGGGTGCAGCTGGGTCCTGCTGGCCCAAGATGCCACCCCACCCTCAGGGATCTCCATGGGCAGCAGGAACCCATGCACCCACCTCTGTGTGAGAACAGCACGAGCCTGCTGTCCAGCTGGGCCTGGGTGAAGTGGTGGACCTCGGTGCCTGGCGCTGTCCGAAGTACTACCTGTCCGTTGCTGGGCTGCTCAATGGTGTAGACCAGGTCCTCGGGCCCCGAGTCACCGTCTGTGCCCCTAAGGGCCTCGGTGGGGATGGGCACAGTGGCCCCCTCCCACATCTGGGGACACAGGCCTGTGAAGGTTCTGCCTCCGACCCTTCCTCCTGGCTTGGGGCCGCCATTGGGCTCCAGCCCCACTGCGTTGAGGCCCTCGCTGGCATCTGGACCCCCCTGGGTCATTCTGGACCCCCTGCATGAGGGGCCTTCCTCCCCACTCACCTCCTGGTGCCCCAGGGCCTCAGCTCAGGCTGCCTCCTCTCCATCTGTCTCATGGCCAGATCATGTCCCCTGACCTGGGCGCCTGACCTGCTCCCCCCCCAACAAGTCCCTGCCCCCTCGAGGGACCCCAACCCTGACCCACAGAGCTGCTTCTTGTGGTTCTGTCTCACTGGAAGTGAGGTAGGAGAAATAAAATATTAGGTAGAAAGGAGACGAACTAGGAAGGAAAGGGAAAATGTAGTTTTAAAATCTAGAAACTTCATAATCCTTAACTTTACCTTACAGAGTCTGCTCTTTCTTAGGCAAAAGCCCTTAATAGGCCACACTTTTAATCATCATGGCCTATCTGACTTGTCCTTTTCTTAAGTCCTCAATAGGCCTGGTCTATACTTTTTAGTCATAATGGCCTATCTTCACACCTGAACTTCCTGGGATGCTTGGCAAACAACAATCCCAAAGGAAGTCTCACCATTAGTCAAGCCAGGCATCACCCAGCACCCACCAATGAAATGGCGAGAACCTAAGTATTCAAAGAAAGGAGATCGCCATCCCAAGTCACCCCATTCCTGCATGCATCCCTAGCCACCCCCTCTCGGGTTCCCCTATAAAAGAAGGATTGTAAAGACCCCCAAGGGTCCCTCACCCTGTCAAGGTGGACCGAGTTCTCCCTTGAATGTGTATCCCCACTTTTCCTAAATAAAATCTCTCTTTGTCTCGGATTGGCACGTGCTAAAATTCTTTTCTGCCACGGAAGCCAGGGACCCCAAGGTCCTGAGGTGAGTTTGCCTTCCCCAAACCTGGGACCTCTCAGGACAGGGAGTTCCCTTCCTTGCCTGTCATGGTGCAGCTGGCGGGAGCTGCCTGGGATACTTAGAATTGAGCTCTCCTTCCAGCTGAGGGGCTGATGGCGGCCTGTGGTCTGCAGCACTGAGGTAGCACTGGGCTGGGGTAGGTGCTTCTGGTATAGCCCTTCCCATGTACAAGGTGAGGGTGAACCCTGGGCCTCCCACTTGCAGCAGGGCTGGATCCCACTTCTGCCATTATGTTATGTGTCCTGGTGTTATGTGGGGGTGGGGGGCGGTCTATACCCAAGAAACAGCCCTGGACATTCCTGGGCCCCTCCCTTCCGCAGCCCCAGGAAGAAGCTTCAGCACTGAGCTGGAGGAGCAAATACGGGTGGATGGCACCACCTGGTGGCCAGACTGCCCCACAGCATCCCAGGCCTACGGCCTCCCAGGCAGCCCCTAGTCTTGAGTTCCACGCCTCTTTTGGCCTCCCCGGCACCTGCAGCTCCCACAGGTACATGCTGCTGTACCACAAAGGACTCAGTGCCCCATGTCAGAAACAGCCCAAGTAAGCCCTCTTCTGGAAATTTCTATTTTTTTTTAGTACTGGGGATTGAACCCAGGAGTACCCTACTTTTTTTGTGTGGTACTGGTAACCCAGGGCATTCTATCTCTGCGTTACACTACCAGTCCTTTCTTTTTTAGTTTTGAAACAGGGTCTTGCTAAATTGCTGAGAATCTCACTACATTGCTGAGGCTATCCTTGAACCTGTGATCCTCCTACAAGTGCATGCTTGTAATCCCAGTACTTGGGAGGCTGAGACAGGAGGATTGTGGGTTTGCGGCCAGCCTCAGCTACCTAATGAGGCCCTCTGCAACTTAGTGAGACCCTGTTTCAAAATAAAGAATAAAAAATAGGGCTGGGGGTATAGCTCGGAGGTAGAATGCCCCTGAGTTCAATCCCTAGTACTGAAAAAAAAACAAGGCCTGGGGGTGTAGCTCAGAGGTAGAATGTCCCTGGGTTCAATCCCCAGTACTGGAAAAAAAAAAATGTTTGTCCAGGTTGGCCTTCAACTTGTGATCCTTCTACTCTAGCCTCCCAAGTAGCATGCCCAGCCTGGAACTTTCCATATTACTCAGTGATGGGATTGTCTACACCCTAGAAGCTGGCATTCAAAGCTCTGCCCATCCCCTCTTGTATCATTGGGCTTGGTCTAGCTGTACTTGCTCTGTTCCTCCAGGAACTACTTTTGTGGCCATGGAGTTCTATCTGGTCTGAACCTCAACTTCCACCTCTGTGAAATGGGGGCACCGCTGCTCTGCAGTGGTATAATGGGCAAGAGCATGCAGAGCCCAGCTGGGGCCTTTGTTGGTGGGAGGGAATGGGGGAGCCTAACTTTTCCCTACTCTTAAGGACTCATGAGTAATTCTGTCAAGTGTTTAGGTCCTGAGTCATAGGAAAAGCCATACGTTACTCTGTGTGAGTCCAGGGAATACAGGGCCAAGTGTGACCACTCACAAGGCTACCACTGTACTTACAAGGGTCCAAAAACAAAAGCTCACACCTGTGTTCTATTTTCAGCACAATATCACATCTCTTCTTCCAACAACCTAGTGAGGCATGTGGCAGTGACCTCATTTTGCAGAGGAGGAAGCTGAGGCTCCGAGAGGGGGAGACGTGTGCTGGGGAGTAGGGGACCCTGGCTTCTCTAGGAGCAGAGGTGGGTGAGTTGGGTGGCGTCCCAGGGGCGTCTTACCTGCAGGCCTGTGTTTGCGGTGAGGACAGGGGGCTGGTCATTAACAGGCAGGATGGTGATGGTGAAGGCCACGGGACGGCTCTGGCGGTCCATCTCTGAGGCGTTCGCCACCAGGACAAAGCCGTCCGTCAGGGTCTCGCTCCCATCATGCACATAGCGGATCAGCTGCTCTTCCACCTACAGGCAGGCCCAGGGCTGGTCTCAGGCCCAGCACCTCACACCCTGCTTTTGGGGGGTAGGAGGAGACTGACTCCTTCAAGAGTTTCAGTTTCCATAGGTAGAAAGTGGGCTTTTTTTTGTTTTGTTTTGATTTTTGGTACTGGGGATTGAACCCAGGGGCATTCTACCTCTGAGCTACATCCCCAGCCCTATTTTATTTTTTATTTTGAAACAGGGTCTTACTAAGCTGCAGAGGGCCTCGCTATGTTACCGAGACTGGCCTTGAACCTGGGATCCTCCTGTCTCAGCCTCCCAAATATTTGGATTGCAAGCATGCACCATTATGCCTGGCTCTTATTTTTTTATTTTGCAGCAGGGTCTGCCTAAGTTGCTGAAGGCTTGCTAAGTAGCTGAGGCTGGCCTCAAATCTGCGATTCTCCTGCCTCAGCCTCCCATTACTGGCATTACAGGTGTGTGCCACCATGTCTGGCTGAGAAGAATAGTTTCTATCTCCCAGAGGGGTTGTGAGGAAGAAATAAGATGAGGAGTAAAGCAGGGTGCTCCCTAAATGATGTGGCTCCCCACCTCTTGTCTGTATATAGCCCCATCCCCAGGGTCCTCCACTTGTCCCCAGGGCCTCCCGGACATCTGTACCTCTCTCCAGGAGAAGGTGCCCAGGGTCCTGTCTTGTGGTTGCTCCTCCCTCCGCAGGGCCCCGTGCCGGGGTGGCTCCAGCACCTGCAGCTTGAGGCCTGGCAGTGTGGGGAAGTAGGGCCCAGTGATACGGAGCAGCGGAGGGGCCAGGGTGCGAGCGCCACCCTCAGGGACGCTGAAGTTCTGCGCCTCCAGGGGAATGGCCGTGGGCAGCACCTCCAGCTCCACCAGGATGCCCTCGAGGGGAGCACCCAGGCCTGAGGCTGCGTCCAAGGAAAGGGTGTCACGCCAGGCCTCAGGGCGGGAGTGGAGGTACCGGACCCGGCCCGCATCCACGGCCTCCTGAGAGAAGCTCTGCACGGGGTCCAGGCTGGGCGGCTCGTCTGCCGTGGCACCCTGCGACACCATCACCAGGTAGCCGGCGCTCGGGGGGCTCTTCACTGAGAACATGATGTCAGCCGGCGACACTGCTTCCTGGGCCACCTGGTCAACAGACAGCCATGGGGACTAAGAGGGGGCCACAGAGGAGGTTGTTGTGGCCCTAAGAGCTGGAGCAGGCTACATCTCCACCCGGCCCCCGTTCTCCTGTCCTTGCTGCTCACTTGTACACACAGCACACCAGGAGGCTTAGCTGCTCGGGGGTTGCTTGCCATCCCGCTCACCCCACTCACAGTTGCACGGTGGGTTGCACAGCCTGCGATGCGCACTCCATCAAAGAGGTACACAATCACGTACACCCAGACTCAACATCACCACACACTGAAGTTACACACGTGCACACCCACACACAGGGGCTGCTCTGGAGCCTCTGTTCCAATCCAGGCAGTACCGTTATTGACCACCAGAGGGAGCCCCATCCTTCCTAGAGGCACCAGCTCTCACACTCCAGCTAGACAGAGTTTGTAGCCCTGGGTCCAGCCCAAAGGCTGCTGGGAGCTTCCTCACCTGATGATCTTGTCACAAACAAAGGCCACACACTGCCTCCAAATGCACATTTATGATTCTGTGCCTGGAATACCATCCTCTTTCTCTGCTATTGACACCTAATATTCTTCAAAGCCTGACTCAAATGTAGCCCCCCTTCCAGCGTGAGGACTTCATGACACCAGATAGGTTTAGATAGAGTCTGCCCAAAAGTCCACACACCAGAGCCAGAAATTGATAGTGTAGGAGAATAAGGCCAAGAGACGGCAAGGGACTGGCCCAAGGTCTACCAGATGGCCTGTGGTTGCTCTCGGAGGCTCCTGGGTGGCTAGAAGCTCCTCACAGATCTGGGATGGGGCCTGAGAAAAGAACTGAGGACTCGAGGGGTGGCAGTCCCCAAAGCTCAGTACTTATCATAAGCTCTCAGTGAACTTACTAGAATAGACTCTTAGGCTCCACTTCTGAGGTTCCGTGGGTCTGGCTACAGCCCAGGAATCTGCATGGCTAGCTACAGCACGCACACACATGTATATGGTGTCTGGAGGCACACACAACTCATAGGATTAAGACAAACTCCCCAGGTACCATGGGATTACAACATGGACAGGTCCCCAGGCAGGTATACACATGTAATCCAAAAGCAGTATACTCACATCCCCATACACAAGCAGGCTTGGCACAAGGCCAGGACAGAGGGCCCTCTGCTGGGTCCACACCCCTGCTCGCCACCCCCAGCTCCTCACCTGCAGCTCATCCCTTCTGATCTCAGCTGCCTCCCCCTGGAAGACATAGATCTTTTTGTGCCGGACCAGTTGCAGTGGGGCCAGTGGGCCTTCTAGGTCAATGGTCACCTGTAGGGTGGCATCTGCGCGCACTGGCCCTGCTTCCACAGAGAGGGCCAGGCTGTCACGGGGGCTGAGGCTGCCATTGTGGCTGTAGAGAACAGCCCCATCCAGCAAGTCTTGCTGGGAGAAGGATGTGGCTGGCTGGCCAGCCCGGAGCAGCTGCCCCCAGCGAGGGCTGGCTGTGACGTGGTAGTGGACCTCATCCCCATTGCGGATGTCGAGGTTGGTGTCCAGGTGGAGCACAGCCGTGTCGATGGTGCCTTGGCCTCCTTGAGGGACCACGAGGCTGGAGCCATTGGCCACGCGGAGGTAGGGTGCCGAGGCCTGTACCTCGAGCATCGCAGTGGCCTGGTGCTGCCCGTCGGACACCTGGAGCTGCAGCCAGCCATGGTCGGCCCCTGAGTGCACGAACAGGACTTGTTTCTTCCTGAGATCCTCCTGCGTGAAGCGGTAGATGGGCCGTGTGGGCTCGTCCACAGCCACGATGCTGCCAAAGAGGAGGTCCTTGCGGGTCAGCACCAGCTGAGCATCAGTGAAGCCCGAGTCAGCATCGCTGAAGGCCACGTCATCCGTGGTCAGCAGCCGCTGCCCGCCCCGGGCCACGTGGAAGACGCGACTGATGGTCTGCACCGGAGCGTGGTCATTCACGGGCTGGATGGCCACTCTGAAGACACCGCGCACCTCCTCCCAGGCCACGTCACCACTGCCCTCACCTTGGCGGGTAGCCACAAAGGGGATGTCATCTTCTGTGGTCTCAGAGTCATCATGCTGGTAGACCAGCCGGCCCTGCAGCAGGTCCTCGTTGGTGAAGGATGTCACCGTGGTGGTCTTGTCCTGAGGTTCCCGCCAAACCAGCCTCCCGTGACGGGGGAGCTCCATGACCTCGTAGAGGTAGCTGGCACTGTTGAGACTCTTGACGAAGAGGTGGTCAGCGGAGAGGACACCCTGGCCACCCTCAGGCACCACGAGGAGGACGTTGGTGAGGACGGGCGCATCGGGGTCCCCGCCAATATGGATGGGGAAGGTGTAGAGTGGGGAGAAGTGAGGCGCAGCCAAGACACGGAAGCGGAAGGAGTCCTCCGCTGCCTCCGAGGTCCGTGCCGCGGCCCCATAGGTCACATGGCCAGCCCGCAGGTCATCCTGGCTAAAGCCCTCTCCGTCTGCCAGCCTTGTACCCCGCAGCTGAAGGTTACCTTTCCTGGGGGCCTGAATTACCTCGTAGTAGAAGGTGCTGGGGCCAGGGCCCGCCTCCTCCAGGGTGGCCTCCAGGTGGGCTGTGGTGAGGGTCTCTGGCTGGCTGTTCTGAGTGTACAGCGGCTCCAGCCGCAGCAGCCGCACGGTGGCTCTCTGGATGCTCACCGGGAAGGACAGGTTGCTCAGAGTCTCCTGACCCACCTGCACCTCCAGGCCCAGGTTCTCCAGGGCGTCCTCGGTGCGGTGCTGCGGGTCAGTGCTCAGGTACCGCACACGGCCCTGCTCCACGTCTCGCTGGTGGAAGGCCTGAGTGGCCCACCACTCGGCCCCCTCCGCCCCGCCGGCCCCCTGCTTCTGCAGCTCCCCAAACTGCAGTGCGCTGGTGACTCGGAACACCACGCTCACGTCCTGCCCCATGGCATTGGTCTCCACCGACAGGTTGGCAGGCGTGATGGGCACGGCGGAACCCTGGGCCAGGCGCAGCCCTGTGCTGTGGTGGATCCGGATGGCTGGCCGGATGGCCACCACCTTCAGTGTGGCTGGGGGGCTGGCCTGCAGCCCATCACTGACCCGGAATGTTAGGTTCTGTGTGGGGCCATTGCGGTGGACATAGACGATGTTGCCTGTCTCCAGCTCCCGGCAGGAGAACTCCATGGCCGGCTCCCCAGGCCGGTCTCGGTGCTCTACGGGGAAGCCGGCGGAGGAACCGAGGATCTGGAAGGTGAGGCCCTCGCAGGCAGAGTCTGGGTCATAGGCCTGGAAAATGTCGGGCCCCAGCGGCTTCTGTGTGTGCTCCAAGATCATCATGAGGCTGCCGTGCGGGAAGATGATGCGGGGCGGGTCATTGACAGGGTTGATCTGGATGGGCAGGAGGTAGGTTTGGCCCCTCCGCAGGCAGGAGGGCACGGGTACCCGAGCAGCCACTGACACCTCCAGCACCAGCTGGTCAGAGGTGTCCTCAGAGCCATCGTGGACGAAGCGGGCCTTGCGGTTCACCACGTCCAGCAGCGTGAACATCTTCCGTGTCTGGGCGCCCGGAATGTCCAGCTCCAGCTCGCCGTGGCGCGCCCCCCGGCTCACGCTGAACAGCACCTGGGACTTGCGCAGCTCGGCCTCGGTCAGGTCCAGTGTGGGCTGCAGGTGTCGCCACTCCAGCCAGGCTGTGCCACCCTCAGCCACCACCAGCGGACTGATGGTCAGCAGTTGGGTGAAATTGGCAAAGATAGGAGGTAGCCCCGGGTCAGGGACGCAGGGCTCAGGCAGCTCCACCACCGGCCAGACCTCAGGCGCCAGGGTAGAGAAAGCCTCGTAGGGGCCGTAGCCCTCCTCCTCATACTCCTCCTCCTCCAGTCTGCAGCCGGCTGTCATGCCGCGGGTCAACAAGGCTTCGCGGAGCCCCTGCCTCCGCCCATTGATGCTGAGATCCTCTATGCAGCCCAGGAGGGAGGCGCTGGCAGCCCTGGGGGCCAGGCCCAGGCGGTGTTCCTGCAGGTAACGAGAGGCCTCTGCATCCAGCCCCCCGAGGAGGAGGGTGCCGCGTGGCTCCAGGTAGCTGAGGACCCCGCGGTTGGAAGTACGCGTGGGGTACTGGTCCACGGAGATTTCGAGCCGGTGAGCATCCAAGCGGACGCTGACTTCGTGGGGCTGCCCGTCAGCCACGGGCATGCTGTTATGGAGCAACACGGTGCCCTGGCCCTTCTCCACCACGGCCCGCAGGTGGCCCTCAAATATGTCCACATAGATGAAGTCCCCATGCCGGCCCCCTGCCTGGAAGGCCAAGGGCGCCTGCCGGCTCCGGGTGGTGAGTGTCAGCTCCAGGGTGCCTTCATCCTGCGTGGCCCAGGCCGGGAAGGCGGTCAGCGAGTGGAGCCCAGAGAAGCCCAGAGCCACATCATCACCGGCAGAGAACTCCTCAGCGCAGCCGGCCGGCACGTCAGGGCTCAGAGTCTGGAGGAGGCTTCGGCCATTGAGGGTGGCTGCGTGGAGACAGCCCCTCAGGGGCCGGCTGGTTCCCTTCAGGTAGGGCAGGCTGAGGCTCCCGGAGCCCCCCACAAAGAGCCCATAGAGGACCTCGAGAGGGGCTCCCTGGGCCGGGGTGGAAGTGTTCAGGAGCCCATCAACCGACAGCACAGCCCGGTTGTCTGCGACAGTGAGCCGCACGGTGTGGGGGACGGAGTCGCTGAGCGGTGTCTCTGCTGGGGTCTGCAGCTCCAGCTCCTCCTGGCCCAGGACAAGTCTGACCTGAGGAGACAGGGAAGTCAGAGCTTTCTGTACCGCCCTCTCGCCTTCCTGCCATCTCTACTTCTCCCCTGAACACTCAGCAAAGTGAGCTTTGGACCAGGCCTGGGTGGGCTCAGGGCCCTGATAGGAATCAGATATGGTCCCCCCAAGGTGAATCAGGGGGATCCCTGCCCTCATGGGACCGACACAGAGCCAGATGCTCTCCTAAAGATTCACCTGAAGCCAGCGTGGTGGTGCTCTGCTATAACCCTAGTACTTGGGAGGCTGAGACAGGGATATCAGGTTCCAAGCCAGCCTGAGCAACTTAGTGAGGCTGTCAGCAACGTTGGGAGACCTTGTTTCCAAATTAAGAAAAAAAAAGGGTTAGGGGTGTAGCTTGGAGGTAGAATGTCCCCGAAATCTGGACTAAACTTAGGTTTTCAGCCCGAGATGTAGCTCAGTGGTAGAGTGCTTGCCTGGCATGCATGGGGACCTGGGTTCAATCCCCAGTATTGCAAAACAAAACAACAAAAGAAAACTATAAGTCGAGTATGGAGGCACATGCCTGTAATCCCAGTACATGGGAAGCTAAAACAGGAGGATCAAAGTTTCAAGGCCAGCTTCAGCAATTTAGTGAGGCCTTCAGAACTTAGACCCTGTTTCAAAAATAAAAAAATAAAATAGGGCTGGGGTATAGTTTGGAGGTAAAATGCCCCCAGGTTCAATCCCCAGTATCACACATACACATACAAAAGAAAGAAAACTATATGATAGTCAGGGATGGTGGTCCATGCCTATAATCCCAATACTTGGGCCAGGCATGGTGGTACCTGCCTGTAATTCCAGGACTTGGGAGACTGAGACAGGAGGACCACAGGTTTAAAGCCAGCCTCAGCAACTTAGTGAGACCCTTCACAACTTAGTAAGACTATGCTTCAAAATGAAAAACGTAGCTGGGCATAGTAGCACACGCTTGTAATCCCAGTACTTGGGAGGCTGAGACCGGATCTGGGTATGAGGCCAGCCTCAGCTTAGTGAGGCCCTTGGCAACTTAGTGAGACCCTGTTTCAAAACAAAGAATAAAAAATGGAGCTGGGAGTGTAGCTTGGAGGTAGAATGCCCCTGGGTTCAATCCCCAATACTGCAAATAAATAAATAAATATTAAAAAAAGTAAAATAGGGCTGAGAATATACCTCAGAGGTAGAATGCCCCTGGGTTCAATCTCCTGTGCCAACAAAACAAAACTAAATAAAAACCTGTGTTTTCAAACTCTTTGTGACTAGGGGGAAGACTCAAGAGAGAGGCAGAAGACTCACTGCTAATAAAGCTTGTCTTTTTATTTTTGTGGTACTGGGTATTGAACCCAGAGGCATTATACCTCCCAAATACACCCCCAGCCCTTTCTATTTTTAAATCTGAAACAGAGTATCAAGCCGGGTGTGGTGGCACACAGTTGTAATCCTAGTATTTGGGAGGCTGAGCCCCGAGGATCACAGGTTCCAGAAGAGCCTCAGCAATTTAGTGAGGCCCTCTACAGCTTAGTGAGACCCTGTTTTAAAATAAAAAATAAAATTGGGCTGAGGGTGTAGCTCAGAGGTAGAGTGCTACTGAATTCAATCCCCAGTAACACACACACACACACACACACACACACACACACACACACACCCCTCCAAAACAGTCTCACTAAATTGCAGAGTGTCTCACTACATTTATATTGCTGAGGCTGGCCTCAAACCTGTGATCCTCCTGTCTTAGCCTCCCAAGTACTGAGATTACAGGCATGTGCCGCCATGCCCGGCTACAAATCTTGTCTTAAAGGATGAAATGGAAACTGGACATGGTGCACACCTGTAACCTCAGCTACTTGGGAGGCTGAGGCAGTGGGATCACAGGCTTAAGGTCAGACTATGCAATTTAGCCAGACTCTGTCTCAAAATAAAAGATAAAAAGGTCTGGGGATGTAGCTTAGTGGTAGAGTGCCCTGGGTTTAATCTGAAGTACCCTGCCCCCGCCCCCCCCCAAAAAAAGATGAAATGAAAAAATAAAAAGTATGGCTGACAATACTGGCACTGTTACTGTCATGGAGGAACAGCGGGGATGCAAGGTGACTGGCACAATCACCAGAGGGATGCTCAGGGGGCAGTGGGACCAAGAAGGAGGGAAACGGGGGAGGGGGAGCACCAGGGGAGGAGGGAGAGCACCAGGGAGCACGTCCTGAGCCATGAGGGAGGCAGGAGCAGGCGGCGCAGGGCAGGCTGTGGCAGGCATGGCTGGGGTGTCGCAGATGGCTGGGGAACAGCGTGCTCAGAGCAGAGGGCCAGCTCGGGGCTGTGGTGACACAAGGCTGGTGGGCAGAGCCAGTTCATGAGGGAGTCACACTTTCTGGGGTGCTGCTCCCCTACAGTGGAGAACTGAGACTCTAAGATGGAAGTGCCTTGCACAGGTCACCACAGCCAGTCGGGGGCCATTCTAAGCTACAGAAGGAACCCTGTCCCCGACCCATTCCCAGGGGGACGTCACCAACCTGTAGGCGTCCAGCGTGGAGCTGCAGCAGGAGGTGGTCTGTCTGTCCCGCCGCCAGGAGAAGCAGGGCTTCGGGCTGTGACGTGGAGAACTGTAGCTGCAGGTCTATGTCGCTCAGGGTTGAGGCCACCGGCACCTCTAGATGGTTCTCACCGAAGAAGGAGGCTGGGGAGAGAGGGGGCTGTGGTCAGGGCCACACGTGTGTCTGGAGGAGGTGAGGTGCTGCACAGGTGGCCAGGGGCTGCAGGGAGGGGGCTCCATGCCCATGTGCCCTCCCGGTCCTGCTCTGTGGCACTGGCCCTGAGCACTGGCCAGACCCCAGCATCTGCTTGTTCCCGACACCAGAAGGCACAGCCTCACCTGGTGTCTGGCCCTGGCCTTGGCTGTGAAGGCGGCCAGACCCAGACATCTCCAGAAACTCAGGTCTCCTTCCTGGAGGTTTCTAGGGCCGGAACCCTCCGACAGCAATGGCTCTCCTCCCCTGGGCCCCAGAGGAGTCGCCATCCTGATCCAGCCCCTCCCTGGCCTGACCGCCTGGTGTGGTCACAGCCACTGGGAATGGAGTTTCAGGAGAAGCACCCCCAATCCAAGCTAATCAATCCCTGCTCACCTTCCTTTTCCAAAGGAAGACACCTCATGTGTGGACACCCCCGACTCCCAGCAGCCCATGACATGCCGTGTGGCCCTCTGTGGGCTGGGGCTTGCAGCCCTCTCCTGCTTCTCTCACAGGCCTTCCTTCCAGCTGCCTTTGGGGCGCGGTGGGGGGCGGGGGGTTATTGGTCTGAGTCTGCCAAGGAGCAAAGGTGCTGAGGCCAGATGGAAACCACGTGTAGCATCAGAACCCAAATGGGCCAAGCTTCCTCCATTACCCCTGCTATTGCTTCCTGCTGCAGAGCTATTACCAGTCCCTGGTGAGCAGTCAGATCCGGCCCGGCCCTTGTTTCCACCATGGCCAAGGAGCCAGGAGTGACAGCAGCTGAGTTCCCCCTCCCCCAGCCAGACTGGGGCCTGAGGCTGCAGATAGGGTCTGGGAGGGACTGAGGGTCTGCTGGGCAGGCTAAGGAGGGCCTCCCGAGACAGCAAGCCATAGCTGGGTCTGCCCGGGTAAGTGGTCACTGTGCGGGGCCCCTTTTGTATCATCCTGGGACGCTTCCTTTTTCTAAGTTGCTACTTTCTTCAGGCAGTTTCCTAAAATTAGCTTCCCTTGATCTCCAACCTGCTGCCACAGTTTCTGGGTCCATTCCTTTCCCAGTGATAAGACCAAGTAGAACCTTGACTCTGCCTGCAGATGTCCAGGCCTCGGGGCTTGAACGGAATGGGTGAAAAGGAGACTTATCCCTGTCGGGCTTCCCTGAAACCCTGTGAACAGGCACATGCTGATGGCCTGATAGGGATGACCTGGCATCAGCCACACACATGCTGGTCCTCAGCCAGTGGAGCCAGCTGACATCCGCCTGAGGAAGTGGCTTCGGTCATCGGAGGGGGCTCGAGCCTTGCACGCCCCAGGAGGGATGTCCAAGACAGATCGCTCTTCCCCGGGCTGAGCTGGCGTCCCCTCCAGCATCTCCTCTTGCCAGAACTGCTGGCAACAGCAGAAACTTGTCTGGAGCTAAAGAGATCAAGTGAGAATGCAAAACCATGTGGGCAGGTGCAGCCGGCAGGCTTGGCAGGCCCAGCACACCTCGAGCCAGCGAGGGACAGACCAGGAAACTGGCAGGTGGTGAGCGCCTACTGTGGCACCTTATCTGCAAGGTCATCGCTTCTTGGGAGTAAAACATGCCAGGCTCCGTAGTACACGCCTGTAATCCCACTACTTGGGAGGCTGGGACCGGAGGATCGAATGTTCGCAGCCAGCCTCAGCTACTTAGTGAGGCCCTCTGCGGCTTAGTGAGATATTGTTTCAAAATAAAGAATAAAAAATAGGGCTGGGGGTATAGCTTGGAGGTAGAATGCTCCTGGGTTCAATCCCTAGTTCTGCAAAAAAAAAAAAAAAAAAAAAAAAAAAAAAAAAAAAAAAAAAAAAAAAAAAAAAAAAGGGGTAGCTCAGAAGGGTAGAATGCCCCTGGCTTCAATCCATGGTACAAAAAAAAAAAAAAAAAGTAAAATAGAGCACGTTAAACTGAGAACGGCCAGGCCACAGAGGAAGGGGTTCATGGCCCCCGAAAGTTGGCGCCATCACTATGTCGCTGGAGTGGCTCACAGCAGCTGGCAAAGCCAAGTGTTAAATTTTCAGGAATTTTGAGAGCCAGGTGATGTTGCTCGCAGTGAGAATATTTATATCATGGAGACAGGTAAACATTATGAATCAGGGCTCTCCTTCCCCCCCCAGGAAGCCCGTTGGCTAAATACTGACCTGCTTGCCACCCACGAGGAAGGGAGCACCTCTCCCTCCCTGGGGTGGGAGTGATCCCACCCACACTGCCTCGCACTGAAGCTATCCACAAACTTGCCGGGGCATGGTCAGAGCCAGGGCTCCGGGCCAGGCAGGAACTGAACGCAGTACACGGCTGGCCCTAACCACTCAGCCACCTGCCCGCAGCCCCCTCCCCATAGGAGAAATAGCGGCTTGTTTGGCTAGAGTGGGAGGGTGGCAGGAAGCAGAGGTACTTTCCAGAGAGCCGGGGTCTGAATAGGCCCATTGAGGGGCTGGGCCCTGCTGTTTCCTGTGGGGCCTGGTGGGGAGGGGCGCACACTGGCTGCCTTGTGCAGGCCAGGCAGCCCTCCTTGTCCTAACAGAGGCCTCTGAGGCCTTGCTGGCCAGGGCTTTGGAAACTTTGACAGCGTCTCCCCCCCCCACCTCTGTTCTCTCTCTCCTGCTCCTCTTACCATCTCTGATGGGCTGCAGTTGCTAGAACCCAGAATCCCTGTCTTGGAGGTGGGGGGCACTTGGAGGGAGACTTCAAATGGAGAGAAGGGGTACGGGACAAAGAAGTAATGAGCTAGGCGTTAATCCCAGAGGACTTCCTAGAGGAGGTGAGGGTGCTGCCGAGGAGCAGAGAGGAAGGGGAGCAGAACGTCTCTGTGGCTAAGTGAGAGGCCGGCGGGGATACACACTAGTCCAGACTTGCGGCAGCTGTGCGGGCTGTCCTCTGAGCCAGAACGGCTCACTCAGGCCTTGGTGGTAGCATTCTGTGAAATGGGCAATCCTTCCCACCCCTTCTCCCTCCTGACTGTGGGAACTGATTCTAGGGATCCCTTCCAGGTCCAGGAGTTGGTCCTCGAATGTGGATGTGCAGAGGGCTGCCCAGGCGGCGCCATGCCTCCACAGGAGTGGCAGGATGCCCTGGGGCCTGGACAGCTGCGTACATGGGCTCCTCTGCCTGAAGAAGGGACATAGGTGAGGGTCCAGGCTGTGCAGATGTGCACTTGTGTGTGTGTGCAAGCACGTGGGTGGCTGCCGGGGTGAGTTTTTGGTTTGTGTAAGGCTATGTGTTTGCATGTGTGTGCGCGCGCGTGTGGGCTGGGAGCTGCCAGGACAGAGCAACGATTGTGCCCAGGCCTGTCCTGGCCCTTCGAGCCTGCCCGCTGTTCCTTGGCTGGGCCTGGCTCTGTGAAAGAGGCCGTGTGTTCCTGGAGGGTTCCTGCCCCCCCCCCCCCCCCCCCCCCCCCCCCCCCCCGGCGCCCTCTGAGAGGTCTGCTGAAGGTGGAGAAATCCTCCCAGCTTCCCACCCTTCCTCCTTGAACAGGGCTCTGCTGTCTGGGCCCGGGGGTGGGGCGGCTCCATCCTTCTTCCTGAGACCTGGGGGCACAGAAAGAGCCTGTGTCCTCTCCTGCCATCTCCTTCTCCGATGGGTAGATGAAGTCCAGGTCTGCAAGCCACCCTCTGGCAGGCAGGGGATTTGCTGGCGTCTCCTGGCTCCTCAGGGGCATTCCTAGGACATGGTGAATGGGGACCTGGACCCCGCTCCCAGGAAGCCCTAAGCACGCGGTCTGCTTCTAATCATGATGCCCAACCACGTGCCTGTCAGCAGGTTCTCAGGAGGGGGTCACTGTTGGGAGTACCTCTGTGCATGGGGCTCCCCACCCCTCCTGGCCTGGGGTGTGGGTGAGACCTCCAGCACAGACACGTTTTCCAATCCTGCTCCTTCGGAGTCCTCAGCTTGCCTGGGGGGCAAGCCAGCCCATCCTTCTCCCTGTCTCTGTCCAACCTCCCCAGGCTCTTTCCTTGCAGGCTGCCTGCCTCTGCCTCCACTTTCCTCTGGGCTCTTCCCTCCCCCATCCTCCTGTACCCAGGAGCTCCACCCCCTGACCTAGGATAGTCTGAAGAGCCAGGCCTGGGGCTTCCAGCTGTCCCTGCTCTGGGCCCTCCATTCCCGGGTGCTAAGTCCCCCGGTTTAAAGTTCTCTTTGTACTTGAGCCCAAGCCTGCAGTGGGCTCCACTTCCCAGACAGGGGGGAAGCCATCTGACAGAGGGAAGGACCTGCCATCCCAGGGCCAGCCCCCATGCTCCCCACAGCACCCCACTCCCTGGCAATGGATCCCTGTGCACCCCGCTTCCTGCCCCCCACCACATTCCCCGTCGCCCGGGGGCAGCGGGCGGGCCCCACAGCCGGCATGCGTCATGGGCAGTGGCAGCATTCCTGGGTGTCTGCTGCCGCCTGACTTTATAAGGGAGAAAGTGGGAGCCCAGAGCCGCTGAGCAGGAGGGCCAGTGGGGGTGTCGGGGCCCAGCTTAGGGTGGGGGCAGGCCACCTAGGCATGCTAGTGTGGCAGCAAAGGGGGGGGCATGCCACTTTTGAGGGAGCAGGAGATGAAAGGTGGATGGGAAGAGGAGGGGGCATCCATCCATCCATCCATCATTCATTCATTCATTCATTCATTCATTCATTCATTCACAAAAGCTATATATAATGCAGCAATGGGGATGGAAAAGCAGAGCTGGCCTAGGAGAGAAAGCCTGAGAAAGATTAACACTCACAACAAGAAATAAAAGCCTGGAATGGTGGCACATGCCTGTAACCCCAATACTTGGGAGGCTGAGACAGAAAGATCATGGTTTCAAGGCTAGTTTCAGAAACTTAGTAAGACAGATTCTTAGCAACTTAGTGAAAGCTGTTTCAAAAAAAAAATAAAATGGGGTTGGGGGTCTAGCTAAGGTCAGAGGTAGAACACCCTTGGGATCAATCCCCAATACCAAAAAAAAAAAAAAAGAAAGAAAGAAAGAAAAGAAAAAGTGTTGCATGCCTATAATCCCAGTACTTAGGAGGCTGAGACAGGAGGATTACAAGTTCAAGGCTAGCCTCAGCAACTTAGCAAGACCCAGTTTCAAAAAAAAAAAAAAAGTCAGGCATGGTAGCACATGCCTGTAATCCCAGTACTTAGGAGGCTAAGACAAGAAGATCACATATTTGAAATCAGCATCAGCAACCTCTCAAGACCTGGTGGCACACACTTATAATCCTAGTACTTGGGAGGCTGAGACAGGAGAATCACAGGTTCGAAGCCAGCCTCAGTAACTTAGTGAGGCTGTCAGAAACTAGGCAAGACCCTGTTTCCAAATAAAAAATAAAATAAGGCTGGGGGTGTAGCTTGGAGGTAGAAGGCCCATGGGGTCAATGTCCAGTACCACACACACAAAATAAATAGATAAATAAATAAATAAATGGGCTGGGGTTATGGCTCAGAGGTAGAATGCCTCTGGGTTCAATCCTTAGTACAAAAAAAAAAAAGAGGAGAGAGAAAGAAATAAAGACCCCTTCCTCCAGAGACTGAACTCAGGGATGCAGACCAAGGCTGAGGAAGGAGCTGGAGGAGGAAAGCAGAGCCCACAAGGTGGGATGACAAGGTGGGATGACAAGGTGGGATGTTGGCCTGAGCCTGCTATGGGCCGAGGGGGAAAGCCAGCCAAATGGGAAGGGAGGGGTCCTGCCCTGGGGGAAGCTGGACTTCTCCACTGCAGCCCTTGGGGCTTGGCACTTGAGGTGGCAGATCCTGGCTCCAGGTCTGGGCAGGCAGGGGTGAGGCTGGGAGTACCTCTGAGGTAGTCCAAGGAGGACTGTGGGGTGGAGTGCTCTGGGAGGCTGGGGCAAGGATGAAGTGTTGCCTCCCCTCATTGGTGTGTGTGTGGGGTGGCCCACCTGGGGGCCCAGTGCTGGCCTGTGTGATGGCAGGAGTGGGTCCAGTGCCCGCCCCAGCAGCAGGACCTTTTCTGAGTGATCTGCCCAGCCCTCAGGCCAGATGCTTTCCCCAAGTATCTTTAGGGAAATCCCCCCACCTTTTTTTTGTGATACTGGGAATTGAACTTGAGCATTCTACCTCTGAGCTATACCTCCAGCCTATTTTGCTTTTTAATTTTGAAGCAGGGTCTCACTAAGTTACGGAGAGCTCACTAAGTAGCTGAGGCTGGCTGTGAACCCAGATCCTCTGGTCTCAGCCTCCCCAGTACTGCGATTACAAGCATGCGACATCATGCCTGGCTTGGAAATCCCTTCTTCTTTTGGTACTGAGGAAAGAATCCAGGAGTGTTCTACCTCCAAGTTCCACCCCCAGCCATTTTAAATTTTTTATTTTGAAACAAGGTCTCACTAAGTTGCTGAGGCTGCCCTTGAACCTGAACTTTAAATCCAAGTATTAGAAGCCACAGGTAATGGCAAATGCTTATAATCCCAGTATTTAGGAGGCTGAGACAGGAGGATTGCAGGTTTGCTGCCAGCCTCAGCTACTTAGTGAGACTCTCCACAACTTAGTAAGACCCTGTTTCAAAATTAAGAATAATAAATTTTAAAAAAGGGCTGGAGGATGTAGGTAGAATGTTGCTGGGTTCAATCCCCAGTTCTGCAAAAAATAAAAAATAGAAAATAAATAAATCCAAGTAATAGGATTACAGGCATGTCCCCCGCCCCTGCAAGGCCAGGGAAGCACATGGGAGGCTGGGGCGGGGTGGATGATCCTCTCTGATTTACACCCAGAGTGTTCTGCGCATGGCCCCTCCCATTTCTGAGGAGGGAGGAGCAGCCGGGGCGACCAGCGTGGGTGGCATGTGGGTCAGCACAGGTTGGCATCCTGTGGACACTGTGGAGGGGAGTGGGGGGCGGGGAGGATGCCCTGTGTTGGCCACAGTCCAGCCCAGCTGTGGACAGGATGGGACTGGGGGCCCCTCACACCACATCTGCCTCCTTCCTACATTCCCCTGGAAAGGAGAAGCTGCCTGGTGGGCTGCTCAGGTCCTCCATCAGCAACTCCCAGACGCCCATGAGGCTCCGCTACCCCACAAACTCTGCTACTCTGAAGGTATCAAGAGGAATATTACAGGGGAGAGACTGCGAGTCAGAGCAAGGAGAGCACAGCCCACCCAGGGGTGACACCAGAGTCACCAGAGCCACGGCTGCCTCGGAGCTGCCCACACGCCAGTGACCCCACAATACTCATGGCGTTCAGCCGTCCTAAACCCCTGGTTCCGCATGGGGTTCCGCAACCTGGGCCCGTTCAGCGGCAGCCCGAGAGCTGCTGCCACGCGATTCGATTAGTTCACATCTCACGGAACTCGAAACGTCAGCCGTGCCCAGGAGCCAAGACCTCGTCCCAGGGGTGCGCCGGCTCCTCAGCTCTGCCGGGCTCGCAGTGAGTAAACACTACAGTCTGGGGTCAGAGTGCCCCCCCTCAACAACTCTGGAGCCCCGAGACTCACACTCAGGGTACTTGACCTTCTGTTTAGTTCCTTGCCCCTTGCAAGGCCAAGGGAGCCAGCGCAGGAAATGGTTTCCTCAGCTATTGCCTGAGCCCCGGCCCCAGCTACTTGTCCTCTAACCCAGTGCCTTGAGTTACCCACGCCGAGGGGCAGATATTGGGGTACATTTCCAAATTAGGGACCCCCCTCTGGAAGATGGATGCCCCCGAAGAGAAGGCAAGAGATGGGTGGGTGGTAGTTTATGAACTTGGCACACAGAGGTGGAAAGGGGCAGGGCTGGTGCCCAGTGTCCCAACCCTGGGGCCATGTGGGGCACAGAGGAAGTGGGAGGGAAAATGAGAGGTTTTGAGGGAAGCAGCAGCCCAGAGTCCGCCCAGGCTGGAGGGCTGGGAGGGGAGGCGGGCCTCAATAGCGGCTTTGAGAAGCCCTGCTGCTCCCCAGGCCCCAGGGGAGGAGGGAGGCCTCTGCGGTGGGGAGCAGGGCCAGGAGGTTTTCCCTGCCTTATAATTTTCCTCCTTGTTCAGGCCTTTCTCCACATCCCCTGCTCCCTTCTTCCCAGGCCCTAGGCGATGTGGGACCCTCAGCTCAGTGGCCCCTGTGGCAGGGAAGAGGAGGGACTCAGCCGGCACGGGGCCTGCCCAGCTTCCCAGCCCTCTTGGGATCCCCAGGAGGCACCTCCCATTTTACAGATGAGAAAACTGAGGCCTGGAGAGGGAGGCAGAGCTGGCGCTTGAGCCCCTGTGGGTGTGGCTTCCAAGCTGGGTGCCGTGGGTGTTGGCGTGGGGACGTGTGCAACATGGGAGTGTGCACACACACACAAGTGGCAGCTGTGTGTGAATCGGAAGTGGAACATCTGCTCCGGCTCCTGCGGGAGGAGGGTGTGAGAGCCGGCCCCTGACTGGGGAAGATTCACTTTTCCTCCTTGTCCTCCTGCGGCTCCCAGGGTCAGCCTCAGCCTGGATGGAGGTGGGAGGAGAGGGGCTGGGAGGGGAGGCGTCTGCTCTGGCTAGCCCGCAGCCTGGCCTCTTAGGGAGTCCCCGCAGGGGTTGGGCTCCGGGGCTGCCGGAAGGGAGAAGGAGGGACCTCTGTAGGGGCTGGCTGGCCGGGTCCAGAAGCCAGGGTTAAGTGCCAGCCCTGCTCACTGCGGGGTGGAATGTCAGGCACGGCTGAGAGGCAGGACTCGGCTCTCCCCTGGGTAGAAGGCTCCTCCGTGGAGGCTGATGGGCCTCTTCCGGGCAGGATCCAGAGCCAGGAGGCTATTGCTCATCTCCCAGTCCTCTTAGCTCTGCAGCTTTGGCGGGTGAAGGCCCCAAGGACAGGGCTGCCGGAAGGTGGCTCAGGGCTCCCTGGCCTGGCAGGCTGGGCAGGAGACAGTGAGTGTGTGAGCTGGAACGGGAAACAATGACCGTGGGTCTGGACAGTGGCCTGGACCTGAAACCTGGTGGCCTGGCTTGTGCACGACAGGCCACCTCGTCCTCAGTTCCCCATCTGACACATAGGGAAGAAGGGCCTGACCGATGGGCGGGAGTCCCATGTCCAGAGCAGATGCTGGGCCAGGGAGCATCTGCCCCCAACACACACACACACACACACACACACACACACACACACACACACCACTCAGGAACCTGTGTGCCCACATTCTCTGGCCTCAGTTTTCTCATCTGTGAAGGGGGAACTAGAAGGAGAAACTGACAAGTACCTGAAATCAGCCCAGCCCCCAGTGGCTGGTAGAAGTATGTGGTTACTAGAGTGAACTCAGGACCTGTAGCCCCTGCCCAGGGTGTCTGCACATCCACGAGGCCCAGGAACATGGGCTGATGGAGAAAACATCATCATCTAAGGGAATTAAAGGGTCAAGTGGCATTTGACCCCTAGAGGGCTTTTTTTTCTTTTTCAGTACTGGGAATTGAACTCAGGAGCATTCTACTTCTGAGCTACACTCCAAACCCTATTTTTAGAAACAGGGTCTTACTAAGTTGCAGAGGGCCTCACTAAGTAGCTGAGGCTGGCTGTGAACCTGCGATCCTCCTTTCTCAGCCTCCCAAGTACTGGGATTACAAGCGTGAGCCACCACGCCCGGCTTCCTACAGGGGTTTTCTATCAGACAGCGCCATCTCACGCAGAACAGCAGGTTCCTGGCACCAGTGAAGTGCCAGCAGCATGTGTGGCCAGGAAGCCTTAGGGTCTTTGCTGGTGGCCCTTGGGCCAACCAGGCCCCCCTGAGATCCCGTAGTGAGAAGGCACCTCTTGGCAGGCCTGCTGGCCCCTCAGAACTGTGCCCCCTCTCCAAACCACTTTTACTCCTCCAGCCTCAGACATAGCCTCTTTGTTGATACATCACATCTCTGTCCCTAGCACCAACTCTGGGGCCCAGGACTCACTGCCAATGCCTATTGGACATTTAGGCTAGGAACCCCCTTGGCCAACCTGCCAACTGCAAGCCAGACTCTTGCCATCTCCCTCCAACCTGATTACTGACGGGTGCAGCAAAGACCCCACCATACAGCTATTGCTGGGCAGAGACTTGAGAGTCACCCTGGACCCTCTCCTTCCTCCCCACAGCCAACTAATACTCGTAATTCTGTCCATCTCTTCTTCTCTGTACCATCCCTCGACTGGTTTAATGAACTTCCTGCCTCCCATTGGTGGTAGCAGCTACAGTTAACCTAAACTTTGTTCCTCTATCATCCTCCCTAAGCAGGAAGCCTCCAGTGGCTCCCACTGCCCCAGGACCAGGCCCCATGCCCCAGCACAGCAGCCAAGGCCTGGGGTACCCTTGCTCCTGCCCCCCAGGCTTTCCGTTCACCTCTCTCAACACGCATGTGCTGGCATCACTGGTCTTTGGGCCTTTCTGTCCACACCTAGTAGGTCCTCACTCTGGGCCTGGCTCCCCTGGACCTTCTGCTCAGAAAGCTTTTTCCCTCTCTGCCTAACAAATGCCCGTGTGCTCCCAAGGGGTCCTCCCTCCCCAGCCCTTTTGCATTACTGCCCCCCTCCCATCTTAATATCATGAGTCTTGGGGACAAGACGACCTTGTTAGGTGAAGGGAGATGGGAAGAAAGACAAAAGGCACTGCTGCCTTCCCCCAGGTGACCCAGCCAGTACCTGGGTGCCTAACACCTCCTCCCCAGCCCCCTGGCCCTCCAGGGCTCCTGTGCTCAGAGGCTGGGAGGGTGGGGGACTGTCCAGCCAGGCTGTGCTTTTCTAGGCCTGTGGTGACTGAGTCTGGTGCTTGTTTTTAAAGAAAATAGACTCAGAGCCCCTATTTATAGCTGAAGCCATAGCCACAGACAGAGAGGACGGCTTGAGGCTGTGCAGGCTCCTGATCCTGCGGGGCTGTGGGGTGGGGCCATTCCCAGGCCCAGCCTCCCTCCGAGTCCCCCAGGAAGTGCCTGTGGGATCCTGACATTGCCTGGGACAGGATGTAGCCTATGCTTTGGGGGCTGGGGAGGAGACCTGGGCGAGGGAGATGGAAAATTTCTCCTGGGATTGGTCCCTGGGGCCCAGAGTCCCATGTGGGAACCCGAGGAGGTGGGGTCTGTTATGTCTACTGAGAAGGCAGAGAAGGGAGAAAAGGGCCGGGGCAGGGTGTGGGGCGCCGGTGCAGAGGAAGCACTTCAGACTGCCACCGGCACGGGTGAAGGATGACAGAAAGAAAAGAGCAGGACCAGAGAGATGGGGGAGGCGGACATGGAGAGCCAGAGATGGAGAAGGAGAGAGATGGAGGAGACTGAGACAGAAAGACGGAGATGGAGGAGTCAGAGACAGAGAGCCAGGGATTAGGAAGGATGGGGGAAAGGCAGGGATGGAGAAGGACAAGATGGAGAGACAGATGGGAAAAAAAAGGAGACAGAAGGATGGAGATGGGGGAGTCAGAGACATAGAGCCAGGGATGAGAAAGGATGGGGGAAAGGCAGGGATGGGGAGAGAGATCTGCAGCCCAGCTGACACTGTGAGTAGAAGGGAAACAGAAGGAAGCAACAGGAAAGACTGAAGTGGGGGGTGGGGGTTTCTGCTCCCTAGAAAGTCTCCATGCTGATTTGAACACAGTGGTAGGGTCTGAGCTGGATCCAGGTGAGCAAGGGCAGAAGGCGAGTGTCTCTGTGGTTCTCATCCCAGAAGACAGAAGACAGCCTTCCCACCTTACCCCTGCAGACACTCTGTCCCTGGCATCTCAGGGTAGAGGTCTCGGCCTGCTGGAAGCAATGGAATGCTGCAGGCAGAGCCCACGCAAATGGACTTCACCACCAAGGTCTCCTTTTTTTTTTTTTTTTCCTTGTACTAGGAATTGACCCCAGGGTTGCTCTACTTCCCAGCCACAACCCCCACCCTTTTTTATTTTGAAATAGGGTCTCACTAAGTTGCTGAGGCTGGCCTTGAACCTGCGATCCTCCTGTCTCAGCCTCCCAAGTTCCGGGATTACGGGCATACACCACCTTGCCCCAGCTACTACCAAGATCTTTAAAAGACTGTCCTGGATACAGGGAGAGGGCAGGACAGTCTTTTAAGGGTCTTTGGGGACAGCTCTGGCCTCTGGCTCACTAGGAGTTCCTCAGGCCTGGGAGGTGACATGCTGAGGCCCCAGGTGGGACTCACACCTGCTGCAGCCTCTATTCAGACTCCTCCCCTGGCTGTGTTTATTAGAGGCTGCGAGGTAACTGCAGCCCGGGGCATGTGTCATGGAGCCAGAGCCACCGGTGACTCAGACAGTTAAAAAAAGGAGCAGCCTGGAGCAGTGACTCAACGGGCTTGAAGGGCTGGGTGGGTCCGGTGGGTACAAGATGGGGTGGTCTGGGTTTATTTTTGGCAGGGTGGGGCTGGGGCCAGGGGGTGGAAAATGGGAACCGGGGGTGGAGCGGAGCCGCCACTCTCTCATCCCAGGAGAGCCGAGGGGCTCTAGGCCAGCTCAGGGAGGTGGTTTGCCAACACCACGAGCTCTGGTAGGTCAGGCTGCCTCTTAGCCCCAATTTAGGACCAGCCTACCCTGCCCTATGGTCCAGGCAAAAGGTTTGTTCTCTCCAGATGGAAAGAGAGTCTACTGTCCTATTCCCAAGAGGCTGGAGCTCCAAATTTTAGAGCTGACCTAGGGGTCTGAAGATCCCACTTAATGGCCCCGAGAGGGATAGGGGTCTGCCAAGGCCACACAGCAGGGCCAGGCATCTCAACTCAGGTCCCTACAGCATCCCCCCCACCCCAGGGCCATCAGAAGTTGGAGCAACAGGTCCTGTCTGAATACCCACCCCTAGAGGGGCTCCAGATGGGTGACCAGGAGCACATGGGCCCCAGATGCCAGGAGATGGAAACTTGGCCAGCGGCAGATTCCTGGATTCTATGAGCACACATCCGGGGATCCGGGCAGACCCTTCCTGGTTGTATATCCAGATGTTACTTCCGTGGGGGTGAAGGCAGAGGATGTTCACAGAGGGGAATCTCAGTCTGGGGGCCTGGGCTCCCACCCCTTTATCACAACCACAGGCTGCTCACTCCACTATGAAGCCATTTGCAGAGACTCCTCCTCTCACCTCCCAACTCTGCTCTCACACACACACCAACGCCAGGCATCACCAACACCCCAGAGAGGCTCCCTCACCTCCCTCTGTCTGGACCGCTGCTCCTCATGATGCAGCCACCGCTGCTTACTTAGAAGTTAACAGCCCCATGATAGCTTTGGCAGTTGAGTCATCTCATGTCACCAAGCCCTGGCCAGAATCTAGATATGTACCAAGAGGGGATCCCCAAGAGATTGGCAGAGAGCAAGGAAAAGACAAGCTTCTATTCCCCCTGCCCTGGCCCATAAACAATCCTAGCACTCGTTCTCTTCACAGCCGCTGCTCCCAGGATGGGGTCTGAGCTCCACTTGGTCACCTGCTCAACACCCACTGACTGGGCTCCTCCGCCCCAGCTCCATGGGCTCTGAGGGCCTTGGGGACTGGCCCTGGGAGGGGCTGTCTCTGCCTCTCCTGCCAGGGGGAACAGCATGAGCCTCAGATGTGGAATGTTGCCCCCGCTTTCTGAAGGGTTGTGGGCTGGCAGACAGCGGGTGGCTGATATTATTATCCTGGGGAGCCCACCACTGGGCCTCATGCAGACCCTCTTGCAGGGCCACCTCCTCAGTCCCTGGCCTTGCAACCTTTCCTAGAGACCCCAGACAGGAGCTCCCATATTGCTGGGCTGGCCCACCCCAGGAACAACGGGAACCTCATGTGTAGACACGGAACGTTTATTTCAGGCCAGGAATCTTGCTTAAGCCTGAACATATGTAAAAGCTGGGAGTTATTTATCTCTGAGCTACACTCCTAGCCTTATTTATTCCTTCATTCATTTATTCATTTATTTATTTATGGTTCTGGGGACTGAACCGGGGGCATTCTACCTCTGAGCTACATCCCCAGTCCTGTTATATTTTTGTTTTGTTTTTAGACAGGGTCTTGCTAGGTTGCTGAGAGTCTCACTAAGTTGCTGAGACTGTCCTCATACCTGTGATCCTTCTGTCTCAGCCTCCCAAGTACTGGGATTCTAGGTGTACACCACGAAGCCCAGAATTTAGCACCATTTTAGAGAGAGGAAGATAGAGGTTCAGCATGGAGTGGCAGGGCTGGAACCCAATCTTAAGCTCTCTGCCTCCCTGTTTATAACCAGTGTGTGCCTGGTCTCCTGCCTCCCCACAGAGGTTCCCTGGGGGAACTGAGGTTGCAGAGTGGGAGGGGTGGGTCTGAGTCAGGACAAGAGTGGAGCTCACTCCGAGCTGTCCCAAGACTCCCAAAAAGGGTGATTTGTTCCTTCTTGATCAGGGTTGGAAGTGTGTGTGTTCTTTTGCGCGCGCCTGAGGCCCGCCTGGCTGGCCTCCAGCTGCAGGAGAGCCGGCCTGGCCCCAGCTGCTGTGCATGAGTGAAGGGGCCAGGAAGGGGCTGGTGTCGTGGGAATCGGCATCCCGGGGCCCATTGATATTTATAGCTGCCCCCTCCTGAAATGTGGGCCGGGAAGGGGTTGCTTTTAGGTGGGAACGGAAGTTGGTCTGCTCTCCCCAGTTCCTGCTAGGTCCCCAGAGAGCAGACTGGTCCTGGCCAGAGGCCCTGCCCTGTCTATGGAGCCGGGGCTGTATGTCCTGAGTTGGGGGTTTCCCCTAAGGCTGCTGGCCCTGGGTGGGACACTTTCCTTGCCAGAGCCTGTTGAACAGAGCTGTGTGTATGTGCATGCGTGCGCACACCTGCTGGGTATCAGACTGATGAAGTCATGGACTAGGGGGCAGAGGGTAGCTGGGGGTCGCGGGGACTGAGGGCAGGGACGCAGGAGAGAGGCAGACCAGGTCATGAATCTTAGAGCCATTTATGGATTGAAGAGGGCTCCCAGGAGCTGGGTATGGTAACACATGCCTCCCTGTACTTGGGAGGCTGAGACAGGAGGATTGCATACCAGTCTCAGCAACTTAACAAGGCCCTGTTTAAAAAAGGGGGGGGAGGCAGAGTTTGGAGGTAGAATGCCCCTGGGCTCAAACCCCAGTACAAAAAAAGAAGGAAAGAAAGAAGGGGAAAAAGGAGAGGGCTCCCAGGGGTGTGATGCTGGAGTGAGCCTTGAAGGATGGGGGAAGGGAAGGGCAGGTGCTGCAGGGAGCAGCTTGGGCAGAGGCAGGAGGAGGCTGGGAAGAGGCAACAGCCATCTGAAGGCCTAGTTCATCAGCCAGTCCTGGACACCGGCTAACCTTGAACATGGAGGCTGATATTGGGGGAGGAAGGAGCGTAGCACAGTGGTGCTACTAGGATCATAGAGGAGGCAATGAGGTCCTTGCCCATTGGATGCTCAGAATGTTCCACTTGGTTCCAGTAGGAACAGGAGTGGGATGCCAGGGCAGGAGAGACCACAGAGCCCCCCGGCCTGGCTTCCAGGAAGCTGGGGTCACGGCCCACTCCTGCCTTCAGTTACCCAGACCTCACTACCTGAGGAAGGACACATTCCAAGGAACCTTGCTGTCAATCTTGATCGGGATTCTTTGAAAGTCAGGAAATTTAAATTTTTTTAAAGAGCCATAGAACCCTCTATCAAAACCACATCTTAAGCCAGGCATAATGGTACATGCCTGTGATCCCAGTACTTAGGAGGCTAAGACAGGAAGATTGCAGGTTCAAGGACAGCCTCAGTAACTTAGTGAGACCCTGTTTCAAAATTAAAAAAATAAAAAGGGCTGGGTGTGAAGCTTGAAGGCAGAATGTCCCCAGGTTTAATCTCCAGTACCACACATACACAAAAACAACAACAAAACAAAATGCATCTTCCACAAGACTCAATCAATAAACATAGGTTCAGGGAGCTGCTCTGTGTGGATCAGGGTGGGGCAGGCATTCCCTGGTCCCATCTGCTTCCAGGTAAGTTCAGGTACAAGTCCTGGAGTACCTCCAGGCAGTCTGAAAATCCCCACTTGGCTCCCTGATCTCACAGCCCTCCATGGGTCCAGCCCTGTGCATGGTGGAATGCCCTGGAAAAAGCAGATGTGATGTCTGGCCCCCTCGGAGCTGCTGGTGATGTGGGTGAGGCTGCCATCCAAAGAGGGGAAGAAGGACAAAGGGCAGGAGGTCTAGCTCCCACCTAAGAGGATGCGCTGCGTGACTCTGGGCCAGTGGATTTACCCCCAGAGCCTGATTTCCCTCTGAGCTCTGGGGGCTGCGCTGTTTTTTGATGTTGTTGTTGTTGTTTTGCTTTGTTTTGTTTTGGTGGCACTGGGTATTGAACCCAGGGATGTTCTACCTCTGAGCTACACCCCCAGCCCTATTTCATTTTGAAACAGGGTCTCACTAAGTTGCTTAGGGCTTTGCTAAGTTGCTGAGGCCTTGGACCTGTGATCCTCCTGTCTCAGCCTCCTAAGTACTGGGATTACAGGCGTGCACCACTGCGCCCGGCTGAGGGGGTTCTGCAGTAAAGGCCAGGGTGGGAGGCGGCCTCGCTGACACACCATGACCGTTAAGCCACAGGAGAGAGATGCACACGCTGAAACATTTAATATGAGCCATGGCTGGCGGCCTGGCTAATGCACACCAGAATTGGCGGGGCTGGCTCCTCCGCAGGCTGAGAGCCGGCAGGGCGTGGGTAGGCGCTGAACAGGAGGAGGAACGGTCGGTCAACAAGACGGGCACTGTCCCTGGCCAGGCCCACCCACACCACCTCCAGAATGTGGGTGAGCCACGCCACCAAGCCACCTTGACAGCAGCCCCTGGGGCTACCACCTTCCATCTGAGACAAACGTGGCTCCACGCGTGTCCCCTAGCTGGGGGCTGGGAGACTTTTTCGAAGGAGTTTGTTTCTGTTGTGGGGGTGGGTGGAGTTTGAAGAGGCGGGAGACACTTGCTGGAGGGACAGGAACAGAGATCTGGACTGTTCGGGGAGCTGTCTTTCCCCCTGCTGGGGGGCCTGAGTCCCCTGGAGGTGGGGGCCCACCTGGACTGACCTGGGAAGACTGTTAGGGTGGGTAAAGACACCATGGGCTGTGCATCCAAAAA
This sequence comes from Graphiurus murinus, assembly GCA_004027655.1. Lineage (NCBI taxonomy): Eukaryota > Metazoa > Chordata > Mammalia > Rodentia > Gliridae > Graphiurus > Graphiurus murinus. Next base: position 32,851 of record PVLC010012340.1, read on the forward strand.
AGAGCAACCCAAGGTAGCTCCTGCCTTCCCTTGGGCCCTGGTTTTCTCATTTGTGAAATGGGAACGTTTCCTGGCCTGCGGTCCTACTGTGAGGCTGCAGGACAAACGGCCAGTGTACATCAAGGGAGTCCCTGGAGGTCAGAGCTCGGTGATGAGATGGCTTCTCCCTCCTTTGCAGTCTTTGGAGGTAAGGAGCCTCCTGAGAAACGAAGAGCTAGGAGCCCCCACCCCAGAGAGGATCCAGTCCCAAGTTACTCACACCCATTCAGGAATGCTGGTAACACAGCCAGTTTGAAAGCAGAGTGGGATGCCTGCAGCTGAGCAAGAGCCTTCGCTCTAGAAGGCTTCCTTCACAGAGCTGGGTGTCTGCGGGGCCAGAGACAGTGACAGGGCCCAGGGGCCAGGCCGGGAGAGGCTGGAGCCCAGAGCCCTAGGCTCCCCGTCCACCTGCCCCTGGCTCTGGGTAGAATCCCCAGTTGGGTCCAGCACCGTATGGCCCTGTCCTGTATTTCCCTCCTTCCCCTCAAGGCACCACCCAGTGCAGGTCCAGATAGGGGAATGGAGGTCAGCTCCTGGTCCCAGCCACCACCTTGTCCAGGTTGGTGAGAGCCGCCATGGCCACAGTCGATACATGCCCACAGCTGTACACACCAGGGCTGTTTCCAACTCCCCCTCCCCGCCCGCCCCTCCTGGGCAGCACGCCCAGTTCCCAGACACAGTCTATACACTTTCTCTGTGAGCTGCACACACGCTCCTCCCTCCTGCCACCAGCCACTGAGCCCACCTGGCGTTGCCCGCCCTCCCCCACGGCCCCCCAGGCGGCAGCCCGGCTGGGAGACATGGGGTGGGGGCTGGAGCTCAGTTATACTTGGTTCTGGGACAGCTTTTGTAGATCTGGGTGGGCTGGGCCAAGGGCCCTGGCCCCTGCCCTGCCCTAAAGGCTCCAGTCTGTCCCCAGCACCACTGGCCATCCTCAGAGACAACAGGATCCACCCTCCACCCTGGTTCCACTTCTTTTTTCTTATCTATCTACTCTTTCTCTTTCTGAATGGCATTGGGGATTGAACCCAAGGGTGTTCTACCTCTGAGCTATACCACCAGCGTACTAGGCATTGAGCCCAGGAGCATTCTACCTCTGAGCTACACCCCTAGTCCTTTTTATTTTATTTATTTGTTTATTTATTTATTTATTTGCAGTACTGGGGATTGAATTCAGGGGCATTCTACCTCCAAGCTATACCCCCAGCCCTATTTTTTATTTTGAAACAGGGTCTCACTAACTTGTGGAGTGTCTCACTAGGTAGCTGCGGCTGGCCAAGAATCCAAATCCTCCAGTCTCAGCCTCCCAAATGCTGAGATTACAAGCGTGCGCCACCACACCCAGCTCCTCTAGGCCTTTTTAAGTTTTTGAAACAGGGTCTCACTGAGTTGCTGAGGATTTCACCAAGTTGCTGAGGATGGCCTTGAACCTGTGATCCTCCTGTTTCAGACTCCCAAATATTGGGATTACAGGCATGTGTACCACACCCGGCTTATTTTTTAATTTCAAAACGGTCTAGATAAGTTACCACTTGCTTTCCTCAAACCTGTGATCCTCTTGTCTTGGCCTTCTAAGTACTGAGATTATAAGTGGTGTGTGCCACTGCGCCTGGCTGGTTCCGTTTCTTCCACCTAGTACCTCTGGGGCCTGCTCTACAACACCCGTCCATTTAGAGTTCTGATTCAGTGCTGCCGGCCACTCACTTCACATGGGTCACACCTCAATCCCTCACATTCATCCTCCTGCAGTCAGGGCAGCTAGGCGGGGCCAGGGAAGAGGTGCAGGAGCCACCGTCCCCGTGCTCTTCGCTCACTCTGACTCTTCAGTTTTCCTCACGCTGTGGAAGGCCATCTCCTTGCTTCTCTGCCTGCCTCTCAGGCACTGGCTCATATCCACTCTCCCTAAGGTACTTGTCCCTCTGCCGAGGGCCTCCTGTAGGGCCCAGAGGGAGCTGGAAAAACATTTATCATCCATCTGCTGCAATGAAGCAGGGTTTGGGGCTCCTCCTGCGCAGGTGGGGTTCTCTGGGGACTCAGAACACTCTGCTTCCTCTCTGGGGCTCAGCTTCCCTCTCTGTACAGTTGGGAGGTTGGCCCGGATGGCTTCCAAGGATGCTCTGCTCCCAGCCCCATGATCTGGGTGCTCTGGAATGTTGAAGAGTACAAGAGAGCCTTCCAGGAGAGGGGAGACTGAAGCCTTCTCAGGTAGGGGCTGAGACTAGGACCGGGAGCCGGGCCAGGCATGGTGACAGAGCTGGGTTTGTTGGACAGGAGCTCTGCCTGGCATGGTGAGAAGACACTGGCTTTTTTACCCTTCCCCATGTTCAAAGTCTTCCTAAACCTTCAGGTTAAGGTTATAAAACCTCACAGGCACCATGCTATTCTGCCCCAAAGCCTTCATTGGCTCCCCATTGCCAACTGGGCGTAGGCTGTGGGCTTCATTTTGCCGTTTAAGGGTTCAGTGCTCCATCCCAATGGCCATTCCTGATCTGTACTCAAAATACACCTTTCAGCCTCAACACCCCAGCTTGCTCCTGCATCGCTCTCTTCCACACTTTTCATTCAGATCTTTGCATACACAACCGGGAATTGCTATTCCTGTTTTAAACTGCTTTCTTGCTTCCTGAATGAGGCTAAGTTCAGCCTGTCCCTCTCTATGCACCCCTCACTGCCCAATGACCCCCCCCCACCCATGTAGTACTAAGAAGGTATCTGAGAAAGGCTCTCAGCTGAAGCCCAAGGAGGTGGGGGCGCAGGGCCCTCTCCCTTGGCCGGAGGCTGGATGAGCTGACCTCGCCAAGTCACCTTGCCTGTCCCCTTCTCATGTCTCAGGAGGCCCACCCATCACCTAGGCTCTGAGATCTTAGGGAACGGGGAGCCCAGGATTTCAGCGCTGACTCACCCCAAGGGAGGGGGGTCCCTCCCTGATTCATTTCCCTTCTGAGCACCTCGTGATGCCCTCCTTTAGAACTGGCTTCCCCATCTGATGGGGAGAAGGGTGTGGCCGGGGCCCTTGGAAAGGAGGCTCAGGCCCTTTCTCTGCTCATATTGCTCTTGGGACTGGTCCCGAAAGATGTAGGCTGAAGCACTGATTCATACTTGGGTAGTAATGACTGACGGACCCTGCGGCCATGGTTCTTATGGCATAACTAGACCATGCCTTCACTGGAGGAAGAATGCTGGAATGTTGGGATTCCTGGCACTGTGACAGAGAGGGGAGATGGCCCAGCACCTTCCAGGAGGCAAGCTTATTCGGTGGGTCCAGCACCAGTGCTAGGGCAGGGAGGTGTGGCACAGGCTGGGTTGCCTGGGGATGTCTGAGGGGGGCCAGCCCTGCCTTAGGAGGCTGAAAGGTGGGTGGCCCCTTGTCTCCAGCCAGGCCCTCTTGGTGTGGACAGAGGAGAAAGGAGGCAGAGGGAGGGGGTGGTGCAGAGGCCACCTGGGACCCAGGGGAGGTGTAGAAGACCTGTGGGGGGGACACACAGGGTGGGGCAGGATGGATCCTTCTCCATTTCCCACCTCAGGGCAGTCCCCATTCCTGGTCTGTGACTTCTGAGGCCCCGGTGCCACTACTTATTGTCACTGGGTGCCAAAGGCGACAAGGGTGGTCACCCCAAGCCTGCCTGGCAGACACAGCCAGGATGGCACTGGGGTGGTCCCAGTGGGGTGGCTTGGACAATCCCGGAGGGCAGCGCCACGCCCAGTGCAATGTGACTCCGGGATCCCTGGTTCTCAGGTTGGACAACCTCAGATACCAGAGCCCTGTAACCCCGGGTCAAGAGCTTTCTCCTGGACGCTCCACGTCCACCTGGGGGGAGAAACCCCTGGAGACCCCAGCCTGGGCAGGAGAAGCACAGCCCCCTTGACTCCTGGCCCCAGAGCACTTCTGGCCCTTCTCGCTCCTCTCCCTGCCCAAGGAACCTCTCTCAGAGCTTCTTCCAGGCTGGGTCGGGGTCTCAGGCCCCCACTCACCTGCAGACGTGGGTCTGGCCAACAGAGCCAAGGTCAAGGCCAAGGCCAGGGCCGGGGCCGGTGGCGGAGGCCGCAGGCCAGGGCGCATCGCGGCTGCTGGGCGGCAGGACGGCAGGACTTGCGGAGCTTGGAGCCTGGATCCGGGAGAGGCAGTGGAGAGCGCGGCAGCGGCGGCGGCGGCGGGGCTGGGGCTTGGCGGGTTCTTAACTCCGGGGGCGGGGCAGGCTCCGACCCGCGCTCGGGTTTCGGGCGGGCGGGCAGGCGGGGGCTCCCTCCGTCTGCCCCCACCCCCAGTCTTCTTAAAGGGCCGGTGCTGGGCTCTGGCTCCCAGGCAGGGTTGAGGGGACCCTTACCGCTCCGTGAGACTCAGGCTCCACCCTGGAGATTTGGGACAAAGTTCCGGAAAGATCCAGACTCCCTGAGCCCTGACTCTAGGACCCATGAAGACCCCCTTTGGCAGGAGGGACGAGCAGGGCCATACCCCTCACTTCTCTCCCTCTACCCTCAAAGGGGTGGGGGTGCTCTGTGCATGCCCCAGGCGTAGGGAGCACATATGCCCACCACCCACTGGGTGCTTTCCCACTGGGGCTGCCTCAGGACTCCCTTCCCCCAGAGAGGCACCGGTGTGAGGTTCTGCCACCTTGCCCTTCTCTGCCCCAAAGGGCCTCAGTGTCCCTGTTTATAAAGGAGAGGTGTCAGGACTCCTCGCAGGGCAGAAGAAGGCTTAATCTTGTGATATCCTTGGCCTCAAAATAACCCTGAGAGGTGGGTAGGACCACTCCTTCCCCCATCTTATGAAGGACACTGACTCGGAGCCGGAGGTGGTTCTTCCAAAGCCCCAGTGGAGAGTCAGTCGCTGGCTGCTTGGGGCCAGGAGCCTGGGCCTTCCGACCTCAGAATCTGGGTGTTTCTGCCTGGCCTGCCGGGGCTGTCTCCGGGAAATCTGGCCCTGGATTTAGCTCCTACCTAACTGCTTCAGGCTGGGGCCTTTCTCCTGGCTCCCTCCCAGGCAACAACTTCTGCCTCGTCCCAAGTAAGAGTTGGAGAAAGGGCAATATTACTGTGGAGTTTGCAGCGCTAGAGGCCGGAGTGTCAGTATTGCCTGATCTTGGTTTCTCTATTCTGCACAGGGATGGAATGCTCTCCCTCCCTTGCCCACTTTCTCCTTTTCCCCAGACCCTCCCCAGAGAAAGGCCTGCACAGTTTGCAGTGACAGAGTCCATTTTACAGATGAAGAAACTGAGGCTGAGAGCTATTACAGGACTTGAGCAAACCTACACAGCTGCTAAGAGGTGAAGCCAGGTCTTTGAGCCCAAGCCAATGCTCTTAACACACAGCATGGTGTGAGGGTATCAGGTCCCTGTGGTCATTATGAGTACCAGTCTTGGAACCAGACAGACCTGGGTTCAAATCCTAGCTCTCCTCCTTGACTGTCTGACCTTGAACAAGTCCCTTCACCTCTCTGTGTCTCTGTTTCCTCATTTGGAAAATTGGGGTATGGTGACTGAATGTTTTGATGTACCTCAAGTGCCTAGCTAGCGGTCTGGCATAGTAGGTGCTCAACAATGTTTATTCTTTCTCCTATATATGCCTATGTCTCATGGCTTAAATATAACTTTATGAACATCATCTCCTTTGATAGACTGTTAGCTGTGAACCTTGAACTTTTCTCTCTAGAGGTAGCTGGGTATAGTATCTGTTCAATAAATGCTGGCTCAGGTCGACTAAGAAGCCAGTTGTTGCTATTCTGTGAAGATTTGGGCAAACCTAAGAACTCTCATCCGGGCACCCTAGGAGGCCTGGGGTGGGGGCTCTGCCCAGCTGGCCTCTGTGGCAATAAAGCCATTGATTCCACAGCATGTCCCTTGTTTTTCCTTTTCCTGAGTCACTGAGACACCTGGTCCTCGTTAGGGACTAATTACTGGCTAAGCAAGGGTCCAGGGCTGGCGGTGGGGGTGGGAGGGGCTGCTCAGAAGACTGCAGGAAAAGAGCTTTCTTTTCAGGAATGAAAAAAAGAGGGGAAGGCTTTTGCTTCTTTATTAATTAAAAACTTAGATGAAGCTGCCTACCGGCCCCACATTTCCCCATCTTTCCTGATGCCCACCCACAGATTTATCTGCCACCACCACCAAGAGTCGTTTGTTGGCCTGAGGCGCCTCCAGACAGGGGGCCGATGCCCGAAGCTGAGATGCATGTTCAGACGAGCTCAGAGCCTCCTGCTGCCTTGTTGCTAGCTGGGCAGAGACACACAGGCCTAAAAAATAGTAATAATAATAATAATAATAAAACCAGTACTGCAATAATGACCCAGCTCACACATCTCTGCCAGAACTTCCTAGTTTATAAAAAAAAACAAAAACAAAAAAACTTACCTGGGCTCCTGACACTGCGGGGAAGTGTGTGTATTGGGAGAGTGTCCTTGTTTACAGATGAGGAAACTGGGTCTCAGTGAAAAAGGGATGCAAGGAGCAGGGCGTACGGTGGCACCTGCCTGTAATCCCAGGACTTGGGAGGCTGAGACAGGAGAATCACATGTTCCAGGCCAGCCTCAGCAACTTAGAGAGGCCCTGTTTCAAAATAAGAAATAAAATAGGAACCAGGCATGGTGGCACAGGCCTGTAATCCCAGTACTTGGGAGGCAGAGGCAGGAGGATGGCAGGTTTGAGGACAGCCTAAGCAAGTAGTGAGACTCTCATCAACCTAGAGAGACCTTGTTTCAAAATAAAAATAAGACAGAGCTGAGGGTGTAGCTCAGAGGTAGAACACCCCTGGGTTCAATCCCTAGTACCATAAATACATAAATAAATTAAGTTAAATAGGGCTAGGGGTGTGGCTTGAAGGTAGACTGCCCCTGGGTTCAATTCCCAGGAACACACACACACACACACTTGAGAGCTTCTCGGCAGGCAGGCTTGGTCTTCATTCAGCCATTGCCTGGGTCTTGAACCCGGGAGTGCTGCTGAGCAGTATCGTGTGAGGCAGGCTGGCAGAAAAGTTAAGGTCCCAATGTTGCTTTGGAACTGATCTCTGAATGCCGATCACTGTCACAGAACAAGGCTGTCAGATGCTGGCAGCGTCCGATACTCTGTGTCCCCTCCCCAGCCTCCTCTGCAAGCTGGGACTGAGCAGAGCTGACCTGGGCCTTCCTGGCATCCTCAAGCCTGACTTGCGCCTCTCTTCTGCCTGCGAATCTTTGCCATGACCTTCACTCTGGAGCCCCGGCTATGCTGGCCACATCGAACCTTCCTCCAGGAAGCCCTCCTGGCCTCCTCCCCACACTCTGACCTTTCTTTCCAAAGACTCCCTGGAGTACTGATCTCTGTCGTCCTCCTGGTTCTGCCTGGGGCCTGACTAGCTGGGTCAAGAGGCTCGACCCAGTGACCCTTCCCTAGCAAAGCACAGGACAGGGTACATGGGAGGGGGAATTCAGAATACACCAGAAGGATGAAGATGGAGGCTTCCCCTAGAGTGAAAGAGGATCCATGATTTCCAGAACCTACAATGACATAGGTGTGTAGTGCCTCAGTTTCTCCAAGTGTTCTGGGAGAAGGAGACAACAGAGAGTCTGGCAACACCCATTTCCCTGCTGGCGGTTCAGGCAGGCCTGCTGGCCAGGTGCTTTTGGTCAGTCTCAACCCCAGTGTTTCTTGGACTAAGTGTACCCACCCTGGCGGTGGTGGTGGCGGCGGTGGTGGTGGCAGTGGCGGTGGTAAGGCCCTCCCCTCAGCCAGGGTGTTGCACCCTGACCGCCTGGGCCCCACCCAAGGAGCCTGTGGCAGAGCCAACTTGCTGGTAAATGTAGTGCTTATGCCCTACATGGGGTGGTGCCCAAGCAGGGTGTGTTCCAGCAGCCCAGGCCCTGTCCTCAGGGAACTGGCCTTCTGCCATGAAGGACGCAGATCCTAGGCCACCGCTGTGCACGGGGACCCTGTGAGCGAGAAGGGCCGGCCCTTGGCCCTGCAGTCTCATGACAAGGAGCTCCTCAGTAGCGGGCCCCAGGCCTGGGCCTCTGATCGGGGCCTCTGCTAGGAGGGTCTTGTTCCCGCTCTGGCTCAGGCATCGACAGGACTCCTCCAAGTGCAGGCAGCCAGGCTCGGGCAGGCGGAGCAGCCAGTCCTAACAATTACACAATTCAGAAGCTGAAAAGTTGTCTTTGCCACTTTCGGAAGCAGGCGGAGGACGTGAGGCCAGCGGAGGGCTGTGCCCTGGCGGGGGGCAGGCTCTGAGCCCGCCCAAGCATCCTGGGGACGGGGGTGGAGGGGGTGGAGGACCGTCTCGGAGCCTGTGTTCCATAAGAGCAGTCTCTTCTCTGCCACACGACATCTACGAAAACTTGTGGCTTTTTCAGTGGCTGTGACCAGCTGGCCACAGCTGACTCCCCTGGGGTTGTGCTATTTCTAAATATTAGTTCATGCTGTTAACCCTTGCCATGCTGCCCCAATGGACAGCTGCCTGCAGGGACGGCCTCTGGGAGGGGGACTGAATGAAAACTTGGTGAAAGGGTTTGCTCAGGGGCTGGCGTGGGGCAAGTGCCTTTGGGGGCTGGGGTGGGGCTCTCGAAAGAAAGATGGGAAGGACCTGCTTGGAACAGGGACAGAGGCCTGCAGTGGGCGTTAGGAGATGTGGGTCTGAGCTGGCGGCCGGGCAGGGCAGTGGAAAGAATGTGGGGTGAGAAGCCAGAAGTCAGGTCCTGCCAAGCCTTTTCTGTGTGGCCTCAGACAAGTCACCTATCTGTGCCTTTTCCCATCTTATAAAGTGTAGAGCTGTGGTGGCGCCTGGGTGATGGCCCCCAGCATGGTGCTGGGGCTTCCTAGACTGTGAAGGGCAGGGCCTGGTGGCTGTGCTGACGGCCAGAGTTCATGCCAGGGTCCCGCTCTCTGCAGACTCGCAGGAGTCCCTTGAAAGAGGCGAGGTACTCTTGGAGCAAGCTGGTAGGCTGCTTTTAGCTGGGCTGCCGCTTATATGGGTTTTCCACCCTACACAAGAATATATAGCTTGAGCCCAGCACAGTGGCTCACGCCTGTAATCCCAGTACTTGGGAGGCTGAGACAGGAAGATTGCAGTTTCGAGGCTAGCCTCAGCAACTTAGTGAGATTCTCAGCAACCTGGCAAGACCCTGTTTCAAAATGAAAAATAAAAAAAGGGCTGGGGTATAGCTCAGAGGTAGAATATCCCTGGATCCAATCACTGTTACAAAAAAAAAAAAAAAAAAAGTAAGTATGTATCCTGGCCCTGTTGGTCAGTTGTCCTTGTACAGTGAAAAGCTTTGAGGCAGCCAGCTCTGAGATGGCCCTTGGTACTCCTCACATGCTGCTCTTTCTATCCTTGTGTAGTCACCTCCCTTGTTGGACAGAGCTGGCCTATGTCACCAACAGGGCATTGCAGAGATGATGGTGTAACTTCTAAATCGAGGTCTTGGAAGATAGTATGGCTTTGGCTTTGGCTTTGTTCCTTCCTCCTCCTCCTCCTTCTCCTCCTCCTCTCCATCCTTCTTCTTCTACAACTACCCAGGAACATTCTACCTCTCAGCTACACCCCCACCATTTTTTTTCTTTTATTTTGAAACAAGGTCTCACTAAGTTGCTGAGAGTCTTGATAAATTGCTGAGGCTATCCTCAAACTTGTGATCCTCCTATCCTGGCCTCCCAAGTCCTAGGATTACAAGTGTGCATCACCACACCTGGCTCTATTTTTTGAATTCCTATTAATCTGGCACAATTTTTCAGTGCTTCTTTTTTTTTATGACACTTCCATTTGGTGCAAGTCCAGTCCAGTTGTTTTGTAGAGTGAATCTTGAGTTTGGCTTCTTGGTAAGTAGCTTCAGATGAGGCACCCTTGGTGGAGGCTCCGGGAGAGATGCCGTGCCTCCTCGGTGCTCCTGCCACGGTGTGCCCACGCCAGCGTCCTGATGGGACGTTCATTTGCATCACTTGGCTAAGGTGGTGCCCGTCAGGCTCCTCCCCGTAAAGTTGCTGTTTTTCCCGTTTGGATTAATAAGTATTTGCCAACATTGAAAGGTCAGGCTGAGGAAGAAGAGCCAGAAGAAAGCCTGTGAAGGGGCAGCCAAAACCAGGGAAGGAGAACATTCTGGAACCAGGAAGAGTTGCTAGGTGAAGGAGGGAGTGGTTGGTCATTTTGGCCCCGCACTGTCGAGAGGCTAATCTAGAAGAGGATGAAATTGTTCACTGCCGGGCACAGTAGCACATGCCAGGATGCTGATATAGGCAGATCACAGGTTCAAGGCCAGCCTCAGCAATTTAGCCAGACCCTCAGCAACTTAGTGAGACCCTATTTCAAGAAAATAAAAGAATAAAAATAGGGCTGGGGGTGTAGCTCAGAGGTAGAATGCCCCTGGGTTTAATTCCTGGTACCAAAAAAAAAAAAAAAAAGAAAGAAAGAAAAAGTGTCCACTAGTGTGCAGCTGCTGCATGCCAGTCAGTGGGAATCTAGTCAAGCCTAGTTTGGGCGGCACCAGAGGCCCAAAGTCCACTTGTGAGTCAAGTGTGAAAGGGAAGCCAGGCATGGTGGCCCATGCCTGTAATTCTAGCATGTGGGAGGCTGAGACAGGAAGATCACAGGTTCGAGGCTGGCCGTAGCAACTTAGGGAGACTGAAAATAAAAAGGGCTAGGGTGTGGCCTGGAGGTAGAATACTCCTGGGTTCAATCCCCAGTTCTAAAAAACAGAATGAAAAGAGGGGAGGATATAAGAATAGAGAGCACAAGGGAGCCGGGCGTGGTGGTGCCTGAGGAGGGGATGTGGGGTCGGCACATCCCAGGGTCTAGGGATGGTGAGCCACTTGTGCGGTGAGAGGAGTGGAGGGCTGGCGTTCCAGGGGGGTGGACAGGGCTGAGAACCGGGCGGACAGAATGTCTGGATGTGAGGAGGTCTGGGAACCAGGAGACTGGAGGACGGGAGGAGGGGAAGGGTAGACAAAGGAAGGTGGAGGTGGCCAGGACCCGGGATGATGACACGGAGGAGCTGAGAAGGGCACTCCTTGATGCTGGGACCTGAGGGAGCAGCACCTGTGACAAGGGGGGGGGGTGTCTGGGCCCCAAGGAGGCCGGTGACCCCTCTACCACAGACTCTCAGGCTCTAAGCGGCGGTGTGAGGGACAAGACAGCCAGCTCTGGAGAGGCTGAGGGTTCTCTAGGACAAGCTAGGTCACCGCCGAAGATGGAAGGCAGCTACAGGAGTGGTGTGGGGAGGCGTCCTCGGGCTGAAGCACTTAGAGATCCCCCACCGGGAAGGTGGGGTCCCAGCCCCACATCTGGCTTCTGTCAGCACTGGGAGGTCAGGACTCACAGGAAGGGTTTGAGGGGGGAGGGCACCCAAGGCTTGGTCACCCCAAAGGAGCATGGAGGGCCTGGAGAGGGTCTGGACCCCTGCCCTCTGTTCTTCTGGTCCCTAAGGGGCTTTTGGGGGGAGTGTCTAGCCTGCCTGGCCACCACTCCACCCAGCTTTCTTCATGCCTGATGGTGGGAAAGAGTCTAGAGCAAGCCAGGTGTGGTGGTGCACGCTTGTAATCCCAGTACTTGGGAGGCTGAGATCGGAGGATCCGGGTTCGAGGCCAGCCTCAGCTACCTAGTGAGGCCCTCTGCAACTTAGTGAGACCCTGTTTTAAAATAAAGAATAAAAAATAGGACTGGGGGTGTAGCTCAGAGGTAGAACACCCCTGAGTTCAATCCCCAGTACC